>PVKC010005543.1:0-32962 GCA_004027635.1 Crocidura indochinensis | reverse complement strand
CAAAATATACAAGGCACTGACAGAACTTTACAAGAAAAAAACATCTAATCCCATCAAAAAATGGGGAGAAGAAATGGACAGACACTTTGACAAGGAAGAAATACAAATGGCCAAAAGACACATGAAAAAATGCTCCACATCACTAATCATCAGGGAGATGCAAATCAAAACAACTATGAGGTACCACCTCACACCACAGCGAATGGCACACATCACAAAGAACTAGAACAAACAGTGTTGGCGGGGATGTGGAGAGAAAGGAACTCTTATCCACTGCTGGTGGGAATGCCATCTAGTTCAACCTTTATGGAAAGCGATATGGAGATTCCTCCAGAAAATGGAAATCGAGCTCCCATACGATCCAGCTATACCACTCCTAGAAACACAAAAATACAATACAAAAACCCCTTCCTTACACCTATATTCATTGCAGCACTATTTACTATATCAAGACTCTGGAAACAATCTAGATGCCCTTCAACAGATGAATGGCTAAAGAAACTGTGGTACATATACACAATGGAATACTATGCAGCTGTCAGAAGAGATGAAGTCATGAAATTTTCCTACACATGGATGCACATGGAATCTCTCATGCTGAGTGAAATAAGTCAGAAAGAGAGAGAAAAATGCAGAATGGTATAACACATCTATGGGTTTTAAGAAAAATGAAAGACATCCTTGAAATAACAATAATTTTCAGACACAAAATAGAAAAGAACTGGAAGTTCCAGCTCACCTCATGAAGCTCACCACAAATAGTGATGAGTTTAGTTAGAGAAATAACTACATTTTGAACTGTCCTAATAATGAGAATATATGAGGGAAATGGAGAGCCTGTCCAGAGTACAGGCGGGGGGTGTGTGGGAGGAGCGAGATCTGGGACAATGGTGATGGGAATGTTGCACTGGTGATGGGTGGTGTTCTTTACATGAGTGAAACCCAAACACAATTATGTATGTAATTAAGGTGTTAAAATAAAAAAATTATAAAATAAAATAAGATGATAAATATGGCTTAAATAAGCCAACTAATGCATTATCTATTATTTATATATCTCTGACTATCTATGTATGTATCTATTTTTATATTTGCACATTAAGTGTAAGCATGTAAATTTTTATTTACTTCTTTATCCTATTTTTTAACAGGTTGAAAAAAGGTCTAGTGGGGTTAATGTCATTTTCAGAGTTATGATACTCTATTGCTGATGACCTGCTTTTGCTTCCAATGAATCATTAATAGTCCCCCAATTAAGAATATACCAAGGCCAACTCCTGACGTTCATTTTCACAGACTATATAAAAGGATTCCTCCCCCCCACACACACACACACCCAGGCAAAGCTGTTTTTCCAGTGTGAGCCATTAGATACAGTTTCTATTTTTTCTTTTTGTCATATTAAAGGATTTGGTTTTATAGGCAGTCAAATATATACAATCTTTTATTACAATACAAACTCATGCCCACATATAGACAAACATTAGAGATAAATCTTAGAGGGATTGCATTAAATCTGTACAATGCTTTGGGGAGTATTGACATTTAATGATACATTTCTCCCAGTCCATGAGCAGGATATATGTCTCCATTTGCTTGTATCTTTTATTTCTTGAAGCAGGGTCTTGTAGTTTTCTTTGTATAGGTCCTTCACCTCTTTGAGAAATAATTTTGAGAAATATTTTGAGAAATAATTTCAACAAGTTAAGTTGACTCCAAGATATTTGAGTTTGTGTGGCACTAATGTGGGAATGCCATCGAGTCCAACCTTTATGGAAAGCGATATGAAGATTCCTCCAAAAACTGGAAATTGAGCTCTCATTTGATCCAGCTATACCACTTCTAGGGAGATACCCTAGGAACACAAAAATATAATACAAAAATCCCTTCCTCTCACCTATATTCATTGCAGCACTATTGACAATAGCCAGACTCTGGAAACAACCAAGATGCCCTTCAACAGATGAATGGCTTAAAGAAACCATAGTACATATACACAATGGAATATTATGCAGCCAAAAGTCATGAAGTTTTTCTATACATGGGTGGACTCTATTATGCTGAGTGAAATAAGTCACAGGGAGACACACAGAATAGTCTCACTTATCTATGGATTTTAGGGAAAAAAAGACATTATTAAAATAATTCCCAGAGATGAGGGCTGGAAGGACCAGCTCACAATATGAAGTTCACCACAAAGAATGGTGATTGCAGTTAGAGAAAGAACTACACTGAAAACTATCACAACAATTGCAATGAGTGAGGGAAGTAGAAAGTCTGTCTCAAATCGTGGTGATGAGGGAAAAGAGAGATGGGGTATTGGTGATGGGAATATTGCACTGGTGAAGGGGGGTGTTCTTTATATGACTGAAGCCCAACTACAATCATGTTGTAATCACAGTTTTTAAATAAAAATATTATTTATTTTAAAAATAAATCAAGAAATCTATTCTTAAGTTGTTGGAGGCCTGACCTAGAGGATTTGTTTTGCAAAAGGTCTTCCTAAATTTTGCTTAAATGGCAAAATATGAGAATAAAAATACCACATATGCTTTACTTTTCGCTCTATAAGATGCACCTGATCACAAGACAAAGATAGTTTTTAGATGTCTCGTACCTGCACTCAGAGTTCAGCTCCAGGTGACATTTGCTCCATAAGACGCACTTGGGGGTGGCAGAGAAGTGTGTTTTACAGTATTAAAATTTGGTACTTTTATTCCTAAACAAATGGCTTATTAATAGGGCAATGGACATTTAAGCATATTGTTGGTATAGAATTTTCTTTTTTTTTTTTTTTTTGGTTTTTGGGTCTCACCCGGCAGTGCTCAGGGGTTACTCCTGGCTCAGTGCTCAGATATTGCTCCTGGCAGGCACAGGGGACCATATGGGGCACCGGGATTCGAACCGATGACCTTTTGCATGAAAGGCAAACGCCTTACCTCCATGCTATCTCCCGGGCCCCGGTATAGAATTTTCAAAGAATGCAAGATGATTTAGATCTGTCTCCTTTTCCATCCATTGGCATCTTAGTGCTTTTAACTACATTCTTTCTTTTTTAATAATAATTTTTATTTAGGCACCTGTGGTTACAGAAAAGAAAGGTTTCACTGTACATACACTTCTTCAAACTAAGTCAGCATTAGATGATTAATTTTCATAATGACAATGTAAAATATCAAGATACTGAGTAGGTCAAGAGTAGTATATTTTCACTTTATCCAGCCTTAAGACTGCCAGCATAGTAGGAAGAAGTTCAATTAATACATACTTCTAGAAGTTCTGGGAGTCCCAACACAGGATTTGGTATGAACATAGCCACAGAAAAAAACTGGAGTATTATTTACCTAAGTTGCAATAGAGTCTAAGGTATTCCACTAAATGGAAAATTATTTGAAATAAGCACAATGTGCCTCAGATAATATGAATTTGGCATAAATGTTTAATTAATATGTTCTTTCCAGCAAAATGTATGCGAAAAAGTAAACTGAGAGGGGCAGCAGTTCTTTCTTTCTTTCTTTCTTTCTTTCTTTCTTTCTTTCTTTCTTTCTTTCTTTCTTTCTTTCTTTCTTTCTTTCTTTCTTTCTTTCTTTCTTTCTTCCTTTTCTTTCTTTTTCTTTCTTTTATTTATGGTTTTGGGTAACCCCAGCAGCGCTCAGGGGTTACTCCTATTTCTATGCTTAGAAATCGCTCCTGGCAGGCTCGGGGGACCATATGGGACGCCAGGATTCAAATCACCGTCCTTCTGCATGCAAGGCAAACGCCCTATCTCCATGCTATCTCTTCAGCCCCAAGTTTAACTAGTTCTAACCTTAATGTGGATGTACATAGGAAAGGGAAACTAGGCAGCCCTGGAAACCTGGTTTTCATTCAAAGAATGAACATCACCTTTTATGTATGCAACTTCCCTACGACCAACGCCCCTCCCCCCATTCCTCTCCCATGCTCCACCCCCTGTCTTTCTCTGGAACAGGCATTATGCTTCTCTTTCACTCCCTCTCTCTTTTCTTTCTGACATTGTGGTTTTTCACTTTGTCAATGATGGCGTTACGTGTATATCACTTTATCCCTTTCACTTTATCCCTATCACCCAGTTCTTGTCCAGAGTAATTATCTCCAACTATCATTTTTTTTTGGCCACATCCGGTGACGCTCAGGGGTTACTCCTGGCTATTCGCTCAGAAGTCGCTCCTGGCAGACACGGGGGACCATATGGGGAACCGGGGGATCGAACCGCGTCCGTCCTAGGTTAGCGCAGGCAAGGCAAGCACCTTACCTTCAGCGCCACCTCCCGGCCCCCATCCAACTATCATTTTTATGGTAGTTGTCAGTGAAGTTAGTGCTCTATCCAATCACCTCTCTTAATGGTAAGCTTCAGATCATAAGCTGATCCTCCCGGCACTTGTCTCTATTGTCTCTGGATATTATTACCAAACTGTCTTTTATTCTTATGCTGTTGAATTCCTTGGCAAATGCACTTAGATTTGAAACAGAACCATGAGAAGGAAACACCTTGTTCTTCATCAAATGGACTATCCAAGTAGAAACAGGTGAGGTGACCTACTTTGCATTTTGCATGGATGACAAGATTTAAACTTTATTTTTTTCTTGTCTCAGGGATTTGTATTCCCAAAATTGAAAACAGTTTAAAATAGGAAATGTGTGAGCTTATTAGCACAGTAATACCCTCTAAATTTTACACTCCCGGGTGAAGGTTGAAAAGTGCTAATTAATCAATTGCTCAATTAGGAGAAGCTCTTAAGAGCACATTTGTCTTGGGATAATATAAGCATTTGATGAACTTCCTTAAGAAATAAGCATTTAAAAAATCATATTCTGAGTAGTTAGGGATACAAGCCACCAGATAAAATTGTGTCTCTGAGAAATTTACTGTGAAGTCTTTAATTTTGAAGAACTTTCTCCAATTAGATGGTATTATACATAGAGGAAATAAAATGAAACTAGAGTTTATGCTTAGTCAGTTTTTTTTACCTTACTTATAGAATTTTAAGAAGATTTTATAAAACATATCAAAGTGTTTAAACTATCATAGGCAGTAAAAAGGACATATCTAGTCTAAAATGATATCTAATATGCATAAAACATACATAGTGCGAATTTGATAATAGATTCACCCACATAGATGCTAAGACCTTATTAACATACAGGATACCATGTTGGGGACAAGACTCTCTGGGCCTTGGTCTGCCTGAACAGAATGGGGAGAATCAAATGCAGGTGATCAAAATGACCTAGTAGATTATGTGAATAAATGTCACTTTTGATGGGCAAAAGTTAGCCACTTTTTCTCATGAGAGAAAAGCATGAGATCAGGTTTCTTCCAGCCTTGAGTATTGAAAGCCCTGACAGTCCTCCACATAAGATATTTATTGTTCAGGAACCATCAACTTGGCAGGAAGGGAAAATAACAGGCGAATACTTATCTAATGCTAATCAAGCCTAAGTGAGTCTTTATATCTCAAAGGAGGTAAGAAGGGAAGTGGAAGCTAATGCAAAGTTTCTGTGGATTATCTTCCTTCAGGAAAAGTGGCAGGACAAAGGACCCACACCAGCAGGGTATTCCCTGCAGATGCAGACATTCTAGTAGTTTAGATATTAAGATCACCTTTTTTCCGCCCTCTTCTCGGGCTATTAACTCTCTAGTTAAATGTATTTATTTTGTGGATATCTTCATACCAACAACTAATAATTTTTTGTTTTGTTTTGTTTGAGGGACATATTCAGCAATGCTTACGGCTTATTCCTGTCTCTGTGCTCAGAGAAAAATTCCTGGTGGTGTTCAGGTGACTATACAGGGTGCTAGGGATCAAAATCACATCAGCTATCTGCAATGGAAGTACTCTGCTTGCTATACTAAATCTCAACTCCAGATAAGTCTTTCAATAACATTTAATCATCAATAAGAATAGTCATAACCATGTATTAACTCTTTCCTAAATATATTTAGGAACTCTTCTTTAGAAATATTGCTCTATTTTTTTTCTTTTTAATTGCTTTATTTAAGCATCATGGTTACAAAATTGTTTATTGTTGGGTTTTATTCATTTAATTTCCACCATCCTTCACCAGTGCACCTTCCTGGCACAGCCTGCCCCCACCTGTCTCTAGGGCTAGTGATTTCCTCCTTCTCACTTTCTTTTTTGACCCTGTGGTTTGCACTATAGATAATGGAGGGATGACTTTCCTGTCACTTTCTCCCCTTTCTGCACTCAGTGATTAGTTCCAACTATCATTGTCCTAGCAGAACATTCTCTACTCTATTTACATTCACTGCTCTTTGTGTTGAGCTTTCAACTCTGAGTTGGACCTCCTGACCCTTATTTCAATTATTTCTAGATAATATTACCATACTATTGCTTGTTTTGCTTATATCCCCCAAATGAACCAGATTATTCTGTGTGTTATTATCCCTTTCTCTCTGGTTCATTTCACCCAGCATAATAATATCCATATCCATCTATGTGTAACCAAATTTTACGACCTTATTTTTCCTAATGGCTGCACAGTATTCCATTGTGTAGACATACCACAGTTTCTTAGCACTCATCTGTTGTCAGATACCTGAGTTGTTTCCAGATTCTGGCTATTATTACTAGTGCTGCAATAAACTGGAATGCAGAGGGCATTTTTGTCTTGTATTTTTGTGTTCCTGGGGTTTATTGCTAATAATGGTGTTGCTGTATCATTTGAAGCTCAATTTCTAGCTTTTTGAGAAATGTCCATATTCTTTTCCAAAATGACTGGACCAGTTTTCATTACCATCAGCAGTTATTTACCTATGTCAGCTTGTATTACCTATACTTTCAGTGTATTATGGTCTGAGAAGATATCAGAAACAATTTATATACTCTTGATTTTATGGAGGTATGGTTTATGTTACATCATGTGATCTATTTTGCAAAACATTTCATGTGTATTGGCGAAAAATATGTATCCAGTTTCCTGGGAATGAATATTTTTATCTATCTATCTACACATATGTAGGTATGTATATATATGTATTTAGAGATATATGTATATAAATACAGATATACACGCACACACACAAAGCCACTCTCTTCTATTTTTTTCCTTCAGAGCCAGTATAGTATTGTTAAGTTTTAGATGGTTAACCCAAAGGATGATTGTTTTGCTATTGATATCTTTCTTCAAGTTTATCAGCAGTTGTTTTAAATATTTTGCTGGTCATCATTGGGTGAATATCTGTTTAGAAGTGTGATTTCTTCTTTGTGTAAACATCTCTTGATTAGCAGGAAATGCCAATCTTTGTCCTTTATAATCCTTTTTAGACTAAAGTCAATGTCATCTGATATTTTTATGGCCATCCCACTCTTTTTGTGGAAGTTGTTTGATTGAATGATTATCCTCCAATCTTTGACTTTGAGTCTATGTTTGCTCTTCCTATTCAGATGTGCTTCTAAAAGCAGGAAAATGTTGGATTCAACATTTTGATCCATTTTGCTATTTTGTTTCTCTTAACATTTACATTCAGTCCATTGACATTTAGAGAGATGGTTGTAATAGGATTAAGTATCATCTTTTTTTAGGAGTTTGGTGTGCTTTTTGGGTCTACCTGCCTAAAAGTTGACCTTTCAGTTATTCTTTTAAGGTTGGTTTTGAGTCTGCAAAGTTTCTGAGCTGTTGTTTATCCATAGAACTGTGCATCATTTTCAAACCTAAATGTTAGTCTGTCTAGCTGAAGTGTTCTTGGTGAAGCACTAGTTTTGTTAAATATTGTCACTATATATAACCAATATCTTTATATCTTGAAGACTGTTTGCTGTAAATCTTAAGGATGCTTCTTTGCATGTGATTTCCCTTTTTGTCCTACCTTCAGCATTCTATTCTCATCAGTAGCATTCATCATTGGGTCTGAGTCCTTTGGAGTGCTTTTCATTTGGATCTCATTTAGCTGGTATTATTCAGACATCAAGGATGCAGTTGCATTCTCTCTTTATCTCTGGGAACTTCTCTGAAATGATGTCCTTGACTGTTGAATTTTTGTGAAGATTTTATTTCTGGGCTTTGGCACTGCAAAGATTCCTATGTTGTTTCTATTTGGTTTTCTATCACAGTTCTATTTTAATCAGTTCACATTCTTTGAGAATTTTTTTCATTATCTGATCATTTATTTTAAGGCTCTTTCCTAATCTTTCCATTGTATAGAATTTTTATGCAGCTCATGATCCAATTCTTAGTCACTATTATTTTATTGGTGAGACCTTCCAGTATGTTTTTCTTTTTTCCTATCAAGTGTTTCAGTCCTGTTATTTCAGTTTGAAATTTCTACTTTCATATGTTCTTGAGTCTTAGTTGAGGATTGTTCAATCCATTCCATGCTCCTTTGACATCTTTGAACATTCCAATTATTTCTTGTCTAAAGTCCTTATCTGAGAGACTATATAAATGGATGGTATTTTTCAGATCATCAATGCTACTTTTCATTATTGAAGTATGGTGGAGGGCTGAGTTATTTTCACATTGTCAGCTTTGGAGTGTGGGTTTTTTTCTACATTCTGTGCTGTGGTTTATTGACTAGAAGTGTATGGCCAAGAAATGAAGTAGAGCAGCTGCACTCATCTGGCTCTGTCCCTCTGGGCAGGGCCACACTCACCTGAGCATTGAGGTCCTGTGCTCTGAGGGGAAACTATGTCTCTGCTCCAGATATTCACTTTAAATCATGTGACCAGCCCTTATTTTTCAATAAGCCTGAGGTCAGAAGAATAATTATTAAACTCTGAAGCAAAGATGATGGATATGATCAAACTACATCATCAGTTCCAGGGAGAAAAATTACAAGACTTCTATGAGAACAACTTCTCACTTTTTATTTATTTATTCACAATTTTGTGCATAAAAAAACTCCCCAAATGTTACTTTTTAGTCTATAAAATACTTTAATTAAAATATTCATTCCCTGTGAATAAATGAATTAAATGTGTATAACAGTTAAGCATTTAAAAAGAAAGAAATATATATTCTAAGATATGATGCTCAAAGTCAAGACTGGACTCCGTTGACTGCAATCCTTTTCCTGGGACTGACTAGAGAACCCTGATTTTATCTGGACTAAGATGATCCCAGGGAACCTGCTCCGACCCTTTTCCTTTGATCTAACACTCTGCTTCAAATGCACCAATGCTGTATTTTACATTTTTCCTTCTACCTGCATCTAAGCCTTGTTCCTAGACACTTAACAAAAATTATTTTTGGATGGTGTATAGACTTTGCATCTCCATAGCTTTGTTTTCTGATTCTTAAATGGCTTGCCTTCTCACTCCATCAGCTAACTCTGCCTTTAAAAAGTATAGTTGTCCAGAATTCCTGTCTTGATCTGTTTCTTTGGGAGTGCAGAGATAATAAAATAAAAGTAGTAGTATTCTGATAAAATATTTGTGCTAAATTTGAGTTAAAACATTCATAAAGTAAACAAAACTGGAGCCTTCCCCAAGTTTACAATGTACTGCAATGAAATGCCATCCAGCTAATACCAATTAGTTGCTCAAGTAAATTAAACAAGGTAACATGGTCAAAATAATGAACTCATACCTTCAATATTACAGCTTTTAAAAATAATATTCCTGAAAATATTTTATTAGAACAAATTATCTTGCATTGCAAATCTTACTTGACAAATTATTTTCCTTTGATAGTAAACCAATCGATTATCAACCAGATTGACTATAATATATTTTATTTCAATTTTTGGTGGCACACTTGGTGATGTTAGGCACTATTTCTGACTGAGGGGAACATAATGGGTGCTGGAGATCAAACTGGGGTTGGTCATGGGTAACTTAATCCCTGTATTATCTCTCTGATCTCTATAATCTGATTTCTAATCAAGAAAATAATTGGAGATGGTACCAGAGAGATAGCATAGAGATTCAAGTTCTTGCCTTATATGTGTCTGACCTTGATCTCCCGCACACACAGTCTCCTATGCACCACTTTGAATATCCCCTAACATGCACACAAGTGGGGGAAATAATTGGGTATTTGTCACATTTCTGACACAGCAAGTAGATGTTTAGATGTTTTAGCCCTCCCTGGTTCTTCCTTTCAACTAGTAGGAATTCAATCAGCTGGACCCTGCTGGGTTTTCTCTGCTTTGTTATTTATTGGGCCCTAGCCCTAAAGAACATTAGCAACACCCTCTCCCCCAAGAATGAGTAAGAAAATTTTCAAAGCTTGGCATTGTAGACAAAAGTTCTAGCATTATGTATTTATGAAATATCAAGCAAATGTATCCAATAGAGAATAGACCACAGTACAAAGAGAGGTAAACAGACATGATCTCAGCAGGAGAAAAAGATGCCTTGCAAATATCAATTCACACTCCACAATGACTGTGAAAGTCTTCAGGAAGCACACAAGTACTCCTGGCAGGATGCAAGAGGCTGTTCTTTAGGCAGCAGGTAGCAGGACAGGCTGCTGCTTGATGCACTGTGCTGTGCTGAAGGATGCCCAGACAATGGTCCATGATTGTTTTCAAATACAACTCAGGATCAAAATAGAAAGGAAGTCATGACAAATTATTTTCTCATCTATACACTCAAAACAAAACCAAAATCATGTGTAGGGTAGCACTGTTCGTGATAATAAGTAGAGATTAATACACGTGTCTAATAATAAGGAAAATTTCTTAAGGTCTATTAATGAAAGAAATTTACTTTTTTAGTTCATAGTACTTTCCTTCCCAGTCCTTTTCCAACATTTCCCCCAAGAAAGCTGCAATAGTAATCTTCCAATCTAAATGAAATCAAAATCTTTGATTTTCAAGTCAATTCAAAAGAACAGGAACAACAATAGCAACAAAACAGAGATTAAATACAAGTTAAATTGTGGGTTACACAATGTTTTCTGTAGTATCCAGAAACTACAGTGACACAAAGATGGTATATAAAATAAAATTAGAAATAGGGGTTTGTTAGAAAAGTAAATATTAAGGAGCCATTTTGAATCATTTGGCACAATTAAACTATATGTGAGACAAAATATTTCATAACTGAATGTGGTTGTGGATCACCAGGGCATATTATGACTGATAACACAAATCTCTACTTCTTTTTTAAGGGGGACAAACCTGGCAGTACTCAGGGTTTAATTTTGGTTCTGTGCTCAGTGATGACTTGTGGAACTTGGTGATCCAACCCAGGTCTGCCACATGCAAAGCAAGTGCCCTATTCCTCATACTATTGAAATGATCTAAATCTCTGCTTATTTTAGTTTCTACTTAAGCACAAGATTGAGTGGTGCTGAGCTTTGCACACGAGCACTAAATAATGCCAACTGTGATCATTCTAAAGCTGTGGGGACTCAAACCAGGGGATATCGAATCAAGATATTACATATACCTTGAAAAAAATATGTTGGCACAGCTTCCTGTAATCAAGCTGCTCATATTAAAAAATTAAAACTACCTTAAAAACTGTGAATGTCTCATTATAAATGCCAACACTTCCTATTGATAACAGAAAGTAACACAAGTAGTCTCATATTTAGTATCACCGGGAAAGTTTACCAAAGACAAAAGTCCTCAAATCCAGGAATTATAATTTCATAATCTGGACTGTGGCTCAGGTACTGGTAGTTTTAAACTCTTAGAGAATTGTATGTATAGCCAACGTCTTGGATTTCTGGTGGCCAGGACAAGATCTACAGTGCCCTACACCAGATTCAATAGATGCCAACTCTAAGCCTTGAAAAGAAATTACAGTGCTGGGTGTCTCAACTCTCTCTTTGTACAGAAGATGAAATATCAGCCACAAAATCACCAAATAAAAAATTGAGACATCTTTCTCTTACAAAATTTTTAGAACTCTTTTCTAAAAGAAATAAGTAAAATTGATCTCATACCACAGTTTGGTACACATCACAAAGAACAAGAACAATCAGTGCTAGCGGGAATGTGGAGAGAAAGGAACTCTCTTTCACTGCTTGTGGGAATGTCTAGTCCAGCCCTTTTGGAAAACAATATGGAGATTCCTCAAAAAACTGGAAATTGAGCTCCCATTTGATATGGCTATACCACTCCTATGGATATACCCTAGGAACATAAAAATACAATTCAAAAAATCCCTTCCTCACACCTATATTCATTAGAGTAGTTTTACAATAGTCAAACTCTGGAAATAACAAGATGCCCTTCAACAGATGAATGGCTACAGAAACTGTGGTACATATACACAGTGGAATATTATGCTGCTGTCAGGAGAGATGAAGTCATGAAATTTTCCTATACATGATGCACATGAAATCTATTTTGCAGAGAGATATTAGTATCACTCATCTATCGGTTTTAAGAAAAATTAAAGACATTGAAATAATTCCCAGAGTTGAGGGCCAGAAGGACCCACTCAAGATTTGAAACTCACCACAAAAAGTGGTGAGTGAAATTAGAGAAATAGCTACACTGATAACTATCATAACAATGTCAGTGAGTCCAGCTCACGACATGAAGCTCATCACAAAGAGTGGTGAGTGAAGTTAGAGAAATAACTACACTGAGTATTAACAATGTGAATGAATGAGGGAAATAAAAAGCCTGTCTAGAGTACAGGCGGGGATGGGGTGGGGAGGAGAGTGATTTGGGACATTGGTAGTGGGAATGTTGCACCGGTGAAGAGGGGAGGGGTGCTCTTTATATTATTGAAACCCAACTGCAATTATATTTGTAATCAAGGTGCTTAAATAAAGATATTTAAAAGCTTAATAAAAAACTATCAACATAAAAAACAATGTCAGTGAGTGAGGGATGTAGAAATTCTATCTCAAATGTAGGGGTGTGGTGGGGGAGGGAAGAGATGGGGGCATTGGTGAGGGGAAGGTTGCACGGGTGAAGGGGGTGTTACTGTTATGACTGAAACCCAACTACAATTATGTTTGTAATCACAGTGTTTAAATAAAGAAATTATTTAAATAAAAATAGGCAAAATTGTGTGTGGAAACTTACATGCAGCAATAAATTGTTGTCTGAAGTGATAAAAATTTCTGCACTAATATTCTAAAGCACTAAGGGCTAGAACTAAGCAGGTAGGGTGCTTGCCTCGTGTGCAGCAAATCCAGGTTTGATCCCTGCACCTCATACAGTCCCTCAGGAGTTATCACTTAGTATAAAACCAGGATAAGTCCTGAGTAGTCCTCTGTGTGTCTCCCCCAATACAAACTCTATGATTTTTTTAAATAAAAAACTACCAAGTTCAAAAGTTCATAGTTTTTATTGTTTATGTAACAATTTAAATGAAAATTTTTTGATTGCGCTTTTCTGTTTTTATAGGGCTCTCTGCAATGGTGCTCAGGTAAGCGATTTTTACCCTGCAAGGCTTGGTGCTATGGTCCTAAAAATTTAGTGCCTGAGCCCTGCAGTGCTGGGGCTGCCAGGTTTATCTGTGGTCATATTTGGGGAGCCATGCAGGGCCAAGGGTATTATTCAGGGCCTCCTACTTGCAAAACATGAGCCCTATTTCTTTCCCCTTGGTCCATATTCTCTGTTTATTTTTGCATGTCAATGACTTTGTTTACTTTGGCCACACATACAATACAATACAACACAATACAATGCAATACATTACAATACATTACAATACAAAACAATATGATACAATACAGCTGTATCATACTGAATGCTTTCTCTGGACTCTGTGCTTAGGGTTCACTCCTGTTGGAGCTCAGGGAATATCTCAGGGCTGGGGTTTGAACCTATATTGTCTGCATGCAAGGCATGTTCCTTGCCCATTGCATTATCTATCTGGCCCAGGGCAGTGACTTTGCTTTGTCACTTGCTATATTGAGAAAATAAGTGAAATTACTTTCCAATAGTATGATTCATCAAAATAAATGTTTTTATTTAATAAGAAGAAAGGTTTCTTTTAACAACATACCTCTGTGGCAAGCCATAGGACATAATTAGGAATACTTCTTTCAACATTTATTCACATGAGAGATATCAAAGTTCAGGAAGTTTTTATGTGTAGCAACTACTTAAAAAATAATTGATAGACAAATTTTCATCCAATGCATTAAGTTTAGTATTATCTTTGTTAATATGTAGTCTATGTGACATTTGGGAAAAGATATGGTATAGTGCGATTAGGTGAGGTCATTAAGTTTAAAAGGGGGCAGAGTAAAGAGGTTACCTAGCAAAGGTAACGTGTGTGTTCAGCTAGTTTAATAGCACTGAAAGGCTGAATTGAGTGTTCTAGAGTCAGGCATACAGATGAGATATAGTGTTTGCTGTCAACAAGTGACTGAGGATACATTTCCCTTCATTTAAGGAGTTAACAGGTTTGTGAATGGGTCAGTAAAGGAAAGGCAGTGTTGAGGTAAGTTTATTATTGTCTTGAGTTAGGATTAATGTTTAGCCCCATCACTTAACTAGCTTTTGTATTTCTGTAATAATAAGTCCCTAAAGAAATAACAATGAGCCTAAGCACATATCCTCCTATGTCCACATACACAGTCTCAACTTTTCCTAACCAGAGCCCCGAAAATACATGTAGAAGTTAGGAGGAAAAACCTACTTTAGTTCACTAACAGGGTATTGCTTAGTTTAGATAAAATGCATAGTTATTTAGTAATAGTTTATATATACTTATATATAGTTATATAGTCATATATATAGTTATATATTTACATATAATTATAGTTTAGATAAAATGTACATGTATTATGATGCACTCTTTTGTCATAAAAACACAACATCAGAATTTTCTATTTTATTAGAAACACTTGAATTTTTCATATAGGTCCCTATTTATGTATTTGAACTGTCAAAGAACAAGGTATAATTGTTTTTATCTTCTCCTGAGGATAAGGCCATCTCATTAAATCTGAAAAAATAAAAAGTGTTTTCAGGTTGCCCCTACACTGGAGCTGAGACAGATCTAGGTCTCTCAGGAGATTCCAAACAAAGAAAAGGAATTCTGTGATTCTGTCATTTCCACATACTTTGGCAATGATATGAATGTTCTCCTGGGCAGAGCATTTTAGTATTTCATCAATCTGCACAATTAAGGGAAAATCCTGCAGCTATAGTGGGACTAAGTCCACATCTGAGACTTAGACTTTCCTGCCTCAAAGGTAATAATACATCTTCCTCTATTTTCTAAAACAGAATCCTATCTGTCTAGCTGGCAGCTAGTGGAGGAGAAATCAATCTCCACTTAAAACCATTACTTTGTGTTATGTTTATATCCTGTTGCTATATCCATTTGAAGTTGTGGCTAAATTCTTAGAATGAACCAAGTAAATTAGTAAATGAGATGCTCTGTTCATTTTCATCAGGATTAATTAACCAAGAATAAATTCTGGGGGTCGGAGAGATAGCACAGCGGTGAAGCATTTGCCTTGCAAGTCGCCAACCCAAGAAGGACCTAGTTCGATTCCTGGCATCCCCTATGGTCCCCAGCCTGCCACAGGGGAGTGCAGAGTCAATAGTGACCTCTCAGCTCCACTGGGTGTAGCCCAGAAACCAATCAATCAATCAATGAGTCAATAAATAAATAAATAAAGTTTAAAAAAGAATAAATTCTAAATATTTTCCATTTTTCCTCCATAAATATGTACACCTGTATTAGTATAATACACTCACAGCCACTTAAAAATCATTGGTTATTAGGATAAAACATTTTTTCTTTTGTGTTTTTGTGCCAAGTTTAGTGGCTCATCAAAATTGTGAAACCTCACTTAAAGTCCAAAAATGTCTTAAGTAATGGGATCAATTTAAGAACACAATGGGAAACAACAGTTTTTGATTAAGTCAGAAAGGTGAAATATCCATTTCATTGTTTAAGCTTGCAATATGCAATGGTTTAATTTCTGTAAGAGACTTCCTGAATTGTTGATGGGGACATTATTTTTAATGTCACTATGTTTCAAGAATAATTAATAAAATTTATTCCTTCTATAAATTATATAACACAAACAATTCTTATTAGTTTTTCAATAATACTTCAAAACAAAAATATATTGTCAATCAAACTGATCAATGACAAATTAGTGAGAGATTGCTAGATTGCAGAGAATTAGTTTGTTTCTTAAAAAGCTAAAGAATTTGTCTCAAAAACATGCTACCAGACCCACAAAGAGCTAGCACAAATTTAAGTTGCTGCTTGCATGTATCTGAATGCAATTAGATCTATAGTCCCCCAAAATTGTCGAGTGAGCTCAGGAGTAATCACTAAGGGCTACTAAGTATGGCCCTAAAACAAAGCAAAAATAAATAAATAAAGCAACTAACATATGGGGTGGGGGACACATTTATAATCTAACCCATTTTTCATAGTGGTCCTCAGTAAATCAAATTTTGTAAAAAGGAGGAAGATATTTTCCATCATAGATTTTAGAGGCAATATGGAGATAATCAGGAGAGGAAAATGTAAGGTCAAAGATTACTATGATGTCACTGAACTGCATTATGATTTTCCCAAGACCTTTGACAATTGAAATTAAGTTATAGAAGCACATTAAGAACATAAATGTCACTCGTGTTTCTCTCCACCCCATTTAAGAACTGAGTTTTCAAAAACTGAATTCATCCTGATGGTTCTAACTTAGATAAGATCCCAGAACCACATGGTTCCAAATATGTTTTGTTGTGGCCTGAGAAAATCCCCAGTTCTCTTGGGCCTGGACAGCTTTGAACACTTTCTCAGAATCCTAGACATGAACCACTAACATGACTGGTTAAATATTGCTGAGGACCACTTGGGAATCAGCCACCACCCCACAAAAAGAAAGAAATTTATTCTGTAATTGTATCTTTTGTGAACCTGGACTTTTGCTTTTCCAAGATTTCATATACACATGGGAAGAGACTAAGGATCAAGACGCTGTTGAAAGCAATTGGCAGAAACTTTAGAATGCTGGAGAGGAGATTGCCAGCCTACAATAAATGGAAGACAAATCTGGATGTAGCCTTTATTTTCTTTTAGTAAATAAAGAAGTAGGTAGAGGATAGAAAGGTGTGAGGTAATACTAGATTCTGTTGAGTTTGCAGTGATACTCTGACTCCCACATGGAAATGTTCTGTAGGCAATTAGAAATGTGATACTGGAGTTCAAGATCATGGTCAAGATTAGAAAATTAGATTGGAAATTATACAAATAGAGGTGATAATTGAATCCAGGAGACTTGATAAGTTTCCTGTAAAAGAGAAGGAAGGGAATTATAGGTCCTATCATTCTATCACATTAAATATTCAGGAATAAACTACCCTCAAAGAGACATAGGAAATGAAAAAATGCATTTTGCATAGGTTTTGGATAATTGTTTCTTTTTACTAAGTTTTCTATATATGTATATATAATTTCATTACTCTCTGTCAATGACTATTACGAGTACTACTGCTATTAGGATTACTTCTACCCCAACTACTACTTTATCATTATTATGAGTACTATGCAGTGTTAAATCAATGCATATCGAAAGCTGTAAACTTTATAATACATCAAAAGTGTTTAAATTGTGGCAACCCCCCAAAAAATAATTGTGGCAACCCATAAGAGATTGTTATGTGCAAGACAATATTGTAGTGGAAAGAATCCTACTGTGAGGTTATATTTTAGCCAACATGTGAGCAACATAATGCAAAGGTGAAAAATGTCATGTTTTCGGAGAGATAGCACAGCGGCGTTTGCCTTGCAAGCAACCAAAGGTGGTTGGTTCGAATCCTGGTGTCCCATATGGTCCCCCGAGCCTGCCAGGAGCAACTTCTGAGCAGACAGCCAGGAGTAACCCCGGAGCACCGCCAGGTGTGGCCCAAAAAACAACAACAACAACAACAACAAAGTCATGCTTTTACATGCTTAGCATATCATCATGTTTTAGATATATGTGAGTAATACATATGCATAAGATATGCACAAGATATGATATAAGGAGAAGCATACTTTATATGATTATAAAAACATTAATAGGGGCTGAAAAGATAGTAAGCAGGGCACTTTCTAGGACACAACCGACCTGAGTTTGATCTCACACACTTTGCATGGCCCCCGAGCCCTGCAAGCTGTGATCCCTGAGCATAGAATTAGAAATAAGTTCTGGGGTACCATGGGATATAGCCCCAACCTTCAAAATATGCAAGCATATATATCTGTATATATATGATCACAGTATGCAAATATATTGTTATTCTTTTATTGGGTTAATACGAACATTCTTACTAACTGGAGAAATAATCATTGCTGTCCTATGGGTATTGCAATCTGATCGCTAGAGGCAGACACTAAATAAGAGGATGATTTTTTGTAGAAATCAAGTTGATTTTGTAGAAATCAACTCTTGGTAGCAAGGGTTAGGGAGAAATCACAACAGTAGAGGAAACACAGGACTGTTGACTATCTTTCTAAAAGGTTCAGTGATCGGGCAGGACCCTATGAAGAAGGCAGTATTTCAAGACTTTAATTTGCAAGACAAACTCTGAAACAAGATCAGTAGAACTGGGAACTGAGGAGGATAAGGGAGTAGGGAGAAGGGTTGGGTCAGTGATGGAGGGTTAGACCCACTGGTGGAGGGATTGGTGTTATCAGTTCTGTACCTACATAAAGCAGTTGCTTCGATACTATTGTAAGCACTGATGCCACCATAAAAATGTTTTTAAAATAGGGGCCGGGCGGTGGCGCTGTAGGTAAGGTGCCTGCCTTACCGCGCTAGTCTTGGACGGACCGCAGTTCGATCCCCCGTGCCCCATATGGTCCCCCAGGCCAGGGGCGACTTCTGAGCCCATAACCAGGAGTAACCCCTGAGAGTCACTGGGTGTGGCCCAAAAACCAAAAAAAAAAAAAATGTTTTTAAAATAAAAAAAATCCAAAGAAGGGCCCAAAGACTGGAAATCATATAAATCTCTAGGATCTGAAGAAGATTCCCTTAGTCCTTCCAAAACTAATGGACTTTTGTGAAACAGAATGAGACAGAGCCCTAATGGGTCAATTGGGAGAAGAGGAGCAATAGGATCTGACTCAAGTTATGCAGAGTGAATTCTCTCTGTATCTCTCTTTTATTTCTTCAGAGGGTTAACTCCAAGATCTCTGACCTCTCAGGTAACTCTATAATAGAATAGAGATAAGAAATGACCAGACACTTCCATAAGAGAAGACAAGTGTATGGATTAGGCATATGGAAAAAGTGTAAATATTTTGAAAAAGTTATAGGAAAGAAGAAAGAGAAAAGGTAAAGGTAATAGATAGAAGAGAAGGGAAGAAGAGGATGGGAGAAGAGAGAAGGAAATTTTCAGTTAAATAAAATTAAATACAGGGGCCGGAGCGGTGACCCAGAGCAGGAAGGTGTCTGCCTTGTCAGCTCAGGCCTAAGACGGACCGTGCTTCTATCTCCCAGCGTCCCATATGGTCCCCAAGCCAGGAGCTATTTCTGAGTGCATATCCAGGAGTAATCCCTGAACATCACTGGATATGGCACCCCCAAAATTAAATACAACCCAGAACTTTCAAGGCTATTTTTTCTTTGGAATGAAGAAGATATATCTATCCCCTGCAAATGTGTGATATACAGAAATTCAGACCACTTTGTAACACCATTTTTCCTAATTGATTAGATCTAGCACTGGACAAAGAGGATAATGCTTCCAGGGTCTTTGACTAATGGTAATTTGTCAAACCACACACACACACACACACACACACACACACACACCTGAAGAAACGCAACAATTTAGCATTATCATCAAACACCAACTACACAAGTGTGTGTTGCTCAACAACCATAAGCAGTTCGCATCTGGAGCACATCAAAAGTCTATCTCTGGTTTTATTTTAAAGAAAAGGCAGAAGAAACAATAGCTGTATAGCAACTTAAATAAAGCCAAGCCAGTGTGGTGATTTGGTCAAAGTGGAAAAAATCAGACCTGGTTTTCATCTGGTCAAATTGAACAGAAACTAACTCAACACATTTGTGTACTTTTTCAATTAGTTTTCCTCCATGCCAGGTTTAATTTTAGCATGGCTTTGATGGGTTCACCCCCTCAGTAGTTATTTTAGAAAGGAGTGTCCATCAAAAATAGTGTTCAGGCTCCTGGTTGTTAGATTATGAAGCATTCCAAAAAATGATGTGAAATTCCTACTACATAAAATTAGCAGTATATTTTTATACTAGCTCATTTCAGCAATGTTTGGATCTTTATGGCATGTAAACAGCCACTAACGTTTTACAAGGCCTCATGTGGAAAACATTCAGTGTCCCCAAAAGACTGGAATATTGTGATGTGAAACATAAATTATGCCTTCAAGTATTTTTGTGAAAACTTTGCGTGAAGTCATATATTCATAGTGAAAAGAACTGCATAGACTAACATGGATCACTAAAAATCCTGAGCATTGCAGCTAATTAAAATCATAAACTCACAGAGGCTTACTTTTCTAGAACCTTTGAACCCACTCCATCCTTACTGTCACCTGGGTAAGGCTTTGCAAAATCTGCATATATATGTTAGAAGTGGGATTTTAGACTAGCAATTTTCAATTGTTGGTCTATTGACTGACACCACTGACTAGTAGTTCTGCTACTTTTGTTCTTTTAATTTCAAATAACTACACAATTTTTATTTCTTTTTATTTTATTTTAAAACAAGTAGACAAAATGCTATAAATAACATTTTATTTTTCTCAGTTTTATCAGGACCTCAGGGGCAGAAATATTGCAAAGCACTATTTATATTTATGAAATACTGAATCCATGGTATTTTGGGGCCTATTACAAAACTGGGATTATTAATTATTTTTAGTAAGCACTATGCTAACTACAATGAAAAGACCAGGAAGATTTGACCTTGGTTTCTTCTAGACAAGTTTTTTGACAAATTAAATAATGATATTCCTCAATCTAGCTATCTTTCTATCTATCCCATCTTCTCCGATCAATAGAAGTAGTCGTTTGTTTTTAGAAACAATATCCAATATACTTCCTACTACCAAACCGCCAATAAAATGTACGTTTCCAGCAAAATTATAAGACAGAGTCATAAACAGTATGGAAATATCAAAAATCCAAGCAAGTTAGTGAGAGGTGAAAAAGGGAGGTTCAGAAGCTTCATGTATTTCCCAGACTCAGAATCAGCCTGTGTTTACTTATTACTGATAAATTCAGACTGTCAAAATATATAGCTCCCACAGAAATACTAATTTCACTTTGCTCCCTTCACAAATGTACCTAAAGCTTCCAATAAGGTTTTTCATTGTCCTCTAGACTCAGAACACAAGTTCTCGACTGGGCCTTATTCATACCAAGAAATCAGAGATCTATTGAGCTAATCAGTATCCATGTGAGGAGGAAGGAAATGCTTAAATGACCATTATTTGCTTTTAATTTGTTGCTATGAAAAATAAGAGGTATTACCCTAGATATATATTTAGGTTCTTAGTCAGTGTTCCATGAAAATAATGATTCCTTTAATAACAACAAAGTTTATGAGCAGGAAAAAAGCCATAACAATGAAGAAAATAATCTCTTAAAATAGAATAATATAGAAGTAAAATAGAAATATATCATCAGGGGCCGGGCGGTGACGCTGGGGGTAAGATGCCTGCCTTGCTTGCGCTAACCTAGGACGGACCGCAGTTCGATCACCTGTTTCCCCATATGGTCCCCCGTGCCTGCCAGGAGTGACTTCTGAGCGAATAGCCAGGAGTAACCCCTGAGCGTCACCAGGTGTGGCCCAAAAATCAATATATATATATATATATATATATATATATATATATATATATATATATATATATATATCATCAGCACTGAGAATCCCTGAGCACAAGATTGTGACATAAAAACAAAGGGGCTCATATCTGCCAGCCAAGAGATGAAAATTATGGAGTTATCTGAAAACCATTTATCTTCCCCAATCAAAATTACTTCATCTCCAGTTTTTCTGAGGGTAAAGAGCTCCATATTTCCATGCTGACTATACCCACTCCCCACCCCATCCTATTCACCATCCTGCTCAGAGCTCTAAGAAGAGTAACTGGGTTCTGCATAATTTCATCAAGGTGTCTGCTTAAGCCAACTTTCTCCTGCAGCATGAATGAGCTTTCACAGTGGCCCTGGCTCTAAGAAGGTATTGTTTATGTATGGTGGCTGTGATGCCGTTTTATAGCAAGTAATTCTGTCACTTGACACAATGTCCTGCCATCTTAGTGTTTCTCCAACACTCACAATTGTTTGAAACAAAGTATTATTATTATTATTATTATTATTATTATTATTATTATTATTAAAACTGGCCTCAAATGGGGCTGATCTGGGTTCATTGGGCTTCCACTCTACCCTCCCTGCTTCTGAAAGGATAGCTTAACAGAGAACCATTACTCCTTCTTCAACATACAATGAAATTTGAAAGTTGATTCAAAGAAAATCTTCCCTCATTTCTCAACCTTTAAACTGTCCAACATCAGTGTGTAATTAACTCCTTTCTTGTCAGGCCAATCATTGATTAAGTGAACAACACTCAGAAACAAATGCCTGTAAGAAGTAGCCAATAAAGTATCTCTCTCTTTCTCAGGTGAGTCATAAAGAGAGGCAGCCAGATATATGCACTTTATTTTGTAAAATGTTACTCAAAGGAAGAGATGCTTGATGGAAGACATGCATATATACAAAAGATTTAGTATTACTGTCCATTTAGCAGAATTTTCTCTGGTTGTAATCATTCCTTTTTGAAGAATCACTACTTCAATTAGAAATAGTCTGGTTTGGGCCGGGCGGTGACGCTGGAGGTAAGGTGCCTGCGCTAACCTAGGATGGACCGCGGTTCGATCCCCCGGTTCCCCATATGGTCCCCCGTGCCTGCCAGGAGTGACTTCTGAGCGAATAGCCAGCAGTAACCCCTGAGCGTCACCGGGTGTGACCCAAAAACCGAAGAAAAAAAAAGAAATAGTCTGGTTTACAGAAAAATGATAATTTTGGGGGGTTTGGGGCCACACCTGGTAACACTCAGGGGTTACTCCAAAAATTGCTCAGAAATCACTCCTGGCTTGGGGGAACACATGGGATGCTGGAAGATCAAACCGCAGTCTGTCCTAGGTTAGTGCATGCAAGGCAAACACCCTACCACTTGCAAAACTGCTCTGTCTCCAAAAGATAATAATTTTTAATTTATTAACTGTAATAGACAACTTTTAAAAGATCACAGGCATGTTTATGAAAATATTAAAACCATTTGAACAATTATATTATTCAGTGAAATACTGATGATATAGCATGAAAATTAGATTTGCCAAGGAACATTAAAATGAAAGAAAATGTAGTAATAGAAATTTTTATAGTATGCAGTATACATGCTATTGTTAGATTATAGAAATAATTTTTGTTTTGAAAAAGGTATCTGAATGAAACTATTTTATAAGAAGACAATTTTGGGAACAATACTTTGAAATTTATAAACTTGCATTGTTCTTCCACATATAAATAGATTCTAATGTTGAAGAAAAATTATGGTTATCTTAACTAAATTGAGTTAGTTTTGAAACATGAAGATTATAGTAAATTTGTCTGGTCATTGGGTTCCCATCCCAATTTACTTATTTATATGTCTACCAATGTCTTTGATTAAGGTGTCTTAAACATGACTGTAGTTGAGTGTCAGTCATAAAAAGAACACCTTCCTTCACCAGTGCAACATTCCCACCACCAGTGCCCCCCATCTCCCTCCTCCCCTGCCTGTATTTGAGACAGACATTCAGCTTCTCTCACTCATTAAGATTGTTATGATATTGTTAAAGTCGTTTTTTATTTAACTGTACTCAAAATTCTTTGTGGTGAGCTTCATATTATAAGCTAGTCCTTCCGGACCCCATCAATAATGTCCTTTATTTTTCTTAAAACCCATAGGTGAGTGAGACTATCCTGTGTGTGTCTCTCTCCCTCGACTTATTTCACTCAGCATAATAGTTTCCATGTCCATCCATGTATAGAAAAATTTCATTACTTCTCTCCTGATGACTGCATCATATTTCACTGTGTATATATGTACCACAGTTACTTTACCCATTCATATGTTCAAGGGAATCTTGGTTGTTTCCAGATTCTGGCTATTATAAAATAGTGCTGCAATGAATATAGATGTGAGGAAGCTGTTTGTATTGTACTTTTGTGTTCCTAGGGTACATCCCTCAGAGTTAAGTATAGCTGGATCATAAAGAAATTCAATTTCCAGTTTTATAAGGCATCCCCATATTGTTTTTGATAAAGGTTGGAATAGACAGCCTTCCCACCAGCAGTAAATGAGAGTTCTTTTATCCACACATACCTGCCAGCACTGATAGTTCTTATTCTTTGTGATGTGTACCAGTCTCTGTGGCATGAGTTGGCACCTCATTATTGTTTTTACTTGCATCTCCCTGATGAATAGTGATGTGGAATATTTTTCATGTGCCTTTTGCCCATTTGTATTTCTTCTTTGAGAAATTTTCTGTTCATTTCTTCTTCCCATTTTTGATGGGGTTAGATTTTTTTTCTTGTTGAGTTCTATCAGTATCTTGTATATCTTAGATTTTAGCCCCTTATCTGATGGGTATTGGGTAAATAGTTCCTCCCATTCTGTGGATGACTTTTGTATTTCTAGGCACTGTATCCTTTGAGGTGCAGAAGCTTCTGAGCTTAATATAGTCCCATCTGTTTTTTCTGCTTCCACTTGTTTAAAGAGTAGTATTTCCTCCCTGAAGATACATTTAGTCTCAGTGCCAAGGAGTGTTTTGCCTATGTGTTGTTCTATAAAAGTTATGGTTATGAGTCTGATAGTAAGGTCTTTAATCCATTTGGTTTTGACCTTTGTACATGGTGTTAGATGGAGGTCTGAGTTCATTTTTTGCAAGAGGATGACCAGTTGTGCCAACAACACTTGTTGAAGAGGCTTTCCTTGCTCCATTGTGCATTTATTTCCACTCTATCTAAGATTAATTGATTTTATGACTGGGAAACATTATCTGAATACTCAAGACTATTCCACTGATCTGAGGGTCTGTCTTTACTCCAATACTATGCTGTTTTAATGATTTTATCCTTGTAATACAATTTAAAATTGGGGAAAGTGGTGGCCCCCCCCATATTTTTTCCCCAAGGGTTGCACTAACTATTCATTGGTGTTTATTGTTCCAAATGAATTTTAGGAATGTTTGATCCACTTCTTTAAAGAATATCATAGATATCCACAGAGATATTGTATTGAATCTGTACAATGCTTTGGGGAGAATTGACATTTTAATGGTGTCAATCCTCCAAATCCATGAACAGGGTATGTATCTCCATTTTCTTGTGCCTTCTTTTATTTCTTGAAGCTGGGTTTTGTAGTTTTCTTTGTAAATGTTCTTCAAATTATTTTTAATTTTTTTGTGAACAAAGTGAATTACAAATCGTTCGCAGTAATATTTAAGGTATATAGTGACAATGAATCAGGGCCATGGCACCACCAGTGTTGTCCTCCTTCCACCCCTATTTCCAGCATGCTCCCCATATCTCCCTTCTTTTTCCCCCGAACTGCTAGTGGTCCTTTCTGTATGTAGCTTTGAGAGATAGTTATTGATTTTGTTGTTGTTGACTTTGGGTTTGGTGTTTAAGTCTGATCATTTTTTATTTCTACTCAATGTTCATATGACTGTTTGCTCCTGGTAGCATCCATTATTTTATCCCTCTCAATATATGAGGCAGAACAAAATGATTCAAGTTACATGGTGCTGTTTGAAAAAGAAAAGATAAAAGAAAAAAACTGGAAGGAGTTCATGTACAAGTTATAAATATCAATTTAAAAGGATAAATGGAAAAATGAGAAAAGCCATAACAAAGAGAACAAACAAAAAGCAAAGAAACAAAAATACAACAGCAAAACAAACAAAAAAGCAACCAAATAATAACCACGTGAACGAAAAAAAGAAATGGAAGGAACGCTGCTGTAGTAAATAATGTTTTGTGCTTTATTTTTTTTCATACGCACAGTAAGTATTGGTGAAATTATAAAGGAAATTCCCTTGGCCTAAAAGATACAAGGGTTCTCTGACCTTGAAGCGTACAGTCATGAGAACAACTGCAGGTCCCAAACATGCTCATTTTCACACCCAAGGAAATTTATGGTGCCCGGAAATTTTCAGTTCGATTGTGGATAATAAAATCAGGCATTTGTAACTAGAGATCTTGGTATTTACACTGGTCATTGGACAAAGCTTAGGATAGTCTTTCTTTACATTTCAAGAAGTTCTGTTCCATCACTGTTGTTGTAATCAGTCTTCTGTAACTAGTGGTCTTGGTATTGGCACAGAGCCTAATATGAAGTCTAGGATAGAGTCTTTCATTATGGTTTCACAAGTTATGCTCTGTCACATTTGTCAAAATCAGACCTCTGGAAATAGAGATCTTGATTATTGTACAAATACTAGGCTGAAGCCTAGGCTAGGGTCATTCTTATTGGTTCCAGGATAAGTTCTGACAAGTCATGGTTGACAAAGTCAGTCTTCTGTAGTTAGCAATCTTGGTTTTTGCACAGAACAAAGGATGATGCATCTTCTGATTTCATCTTAGAGTTAGGTGATGAGATGGAACAACCTGACTTAAATCAAGTTGTTGCTGTTTCCTCATTGTCAGAATGTCATATCAAAACCGGCACAAGTTGGTGCCAGAGCAGTATTAGGAATTTCCTAGGTTCCTTGTGCTGTTGCAGGGAACTGTGTCGGTTCTATGTCTGGGATCTAGAGTTTGGGATTGGATGATCGCTGTTTGATAACATGGAGTCTACATTGGGTCCATATGAAAAATGTTTAGGGTGGGAGGTGCCCCTGTATTATAACATGAATGGATTCTTATTCCTAGTAGAAAAGAGCTTGTTTCTATACATAAAATTTCCCCGTTTTTAGTATGCCTTTGCAAAAAGAAATGATGTCATATTATATTGTAGTGCATTTGGGGGTAAGAATGACAGATTACACGATCTCTGTGCCCTGGTTTTGACCTGTTGTACAATTGTATTGTGTAGGTCAAGTTATTATTACAATTGGGTGTTTGGATTGTGTAATTCATCTCTGAGTAGCTCATTTAGAGTCAGTTATTTGGTTAGCACAAATAATGCAAGTTTTTTTTTGTCTGAGAATGTTTTTAATCCTTCCTTCCATAAGAATGAGAGTTTTGCCTGTTACTGGACTCTAGTTGAATGTTTCTTTCATCTAGTAGTTTCATTATGTAATTCCGCCATCTTCTTGCTTGAATTGTTTCAAATGGGAGAACTGGTTTGATTCTAATGCTCCTTCCTTTGTACTTGAGGGTTTTTCTCCCTTATTGCTTTAAGAAATTCATCTTTCTCTTTTTTTGTCTTTTGTTCGTTTGTTTGTTTTGGGGGGTGTTGCCATTTGGAGTACTATATGTATTGGTGTCAATTTATTAGGGTTTATTTTTTTTAAATATGGAATGCTTCAAGAATTTGAGTGCCATCCTTGCACAGGGACCATGCTAATCTTCTCTGTATCATTCCAATTTTAGTATATGTGCTGCTGAAGTGAGCACTATTACGGCCTATTTTATTAAGGACTCTTTTTACCTTTTGGGTTTGTACTGTTGACTCTTTCCAGAAGGTGGGAAAATTTTCTGCTATTATTTCTCTCACTACTTGTTTTTTTCTTTCCCTATTTCCTTCCCTTCTGGTATTCCGAAAATTCATATATTTCTTTTGTCTTTGTTCATTAAATACCTAACATTTCCTTTCTATGCTTTACCTCTTATTTCCTTATTGGCTTTGTCATTTTTAATTTGTAATTTTTCTTCAAGTTCTTCTATGAATTTTCCAAATGTGTATTTCTGCTATTATGGCTTGCTAAGGTGTTTCTTTTTTCTGCAGGGGTTACTCTTGGCTCTGAGTTCAGAAATCGCTCCTAGCAGGCTCATGGGTATGGGATACCAGGATTTGAACCACCATCCTTCTGCATGCAAGGCAAATGCCCTATGTTATCTCTCTGGCCCCTTGTATAAATTCTTTTAATCTTCTGTAAAAGTTCTTTGATTTTGTTGAACTGTTCATCTATAAATTTCTTAATCTGGCTGTCCAGTTATTCCTTGATTTCTAGTACTATGGCATTCATTGCCACTTTTAGGTCCTCATCTATTATGCTTGTGCATTTTGGTGGACTTGGAAACTTGTTAGGATTTCTCTCTATATCCCTGGCTGTTTGTGACTTCCTTAGTTTACCCATATTTCTTCTCATTTGGTGGCTTAGAGTGTTAAAGTTTCATGTTTTTTAATAAAGTGGTCTGCTGAACTTACTGTGTTAGAAATGATTAGAGCTATATTCAATTTTGAGTTTATTTTTCCTAGTTGCATGAGTTTGTCAAAGTATTCAGAGGTATTACAAGCTACTTCATTGTTTTGCTGCTGTGTTTTGTAGGCTGTGGATTATTTGAGTAAAATAAGTGTGAGGTCTTGTCTGCCTAGACCTGTAAAGTATACAGACTCGGTTGTCTGGAGAATTGGCTGGGGTATGAGGAAGGTGGACAGAAATGGCAGTGAGCTTGCAAGGGTTGGTCTTGCCCTCGGGTCTCAGCCCTACTTTGTCACTTGTAGCGTGTGGCTGGGTCCCTTCTCTGGATTACAGCCTTAATCAAGGATGATGGTGGCAACTGCATCAAGGTCCAACCATGTCCTCAGGTCTCCTCCCTCCCTTGTTACCTGTGGGAAAGTGCAGGGTTCCCTCTCTGTGCTGCAGTCCTTAAGCACGGATAATGGTAATGGTGGTGATCCTTTCACATCTTAAATTAAGTTGACTCCAAGATATTTGAATTTGTTTGACACTAATGTAAATGGGATTATTATTTTAATGTTTATCTCTTCTCTATCATTATTGTTGTATATAAAGACCATTGATTTTTGTGTGTTAATATTATAGCCTGCCACTTTTCTATATGAACCTGTTTCTAGAAGGTTTTTGGTAGAGTCTTTAGGGTTTTCTAAATATAGTAGCATATCATCTGCAAACAGTTAGAGTTTGACTTCTTCCTCTCCTATATGGATGTCTTTGATATCTTTTTCTTGCCTAATTCCTATGGGAAGAACTTGCATCACTGTGATGAATAGGAGGAGTGGTGAGAGAGGGCAGTCTTGTCTTGCAACAAATTTTAGAGGAAAGGCTTTTATTTTATCTCCATTGAGAATAATATTTGCCACTGACTTGTGTTAGATGGTCTTGACTATATTGAGAAAAGTTCCTTCCATTACCATATTGATGATAGTTTTTATCAAGAATGTGTGTTGGGGGCCCGGAGAGATAGCACAGCAGTATTTGCCTTGCAAGCAGCCGGTCCAGGACCAAAGGTGGTTGGTTTGAATCCTGGTGTCCCATATGGTCCCCCGAGTCTGCCAGGAGCTACTTCTGAGCAGACAGCCAGGAGTAACCCCTGAGCACCGCCAGGTGTGGCCCAAAAACCAAAAAAAAAATAAAGAAAGAAAGAAAAAATGTGTGTTGGACCTTATTGAATGCTTCCTCTGCCTCTATTGACATGATCATATGTTTTTTTCCTTTTGTTAATATGATGTTTTTATGTGGATTGATTTATGTATGCTAAACTATCCTTGCAATGCTAGAATGAAACCTACTTGGTCATGTTGTACAACCTTCCTGATGAGGCAATGGATTCTATTTGCAGAATTTTGTTGAGGATCTGTGTTCATTAGGAATATTGGTCTGCAGTTTTCTTTTTTGCAGCCTCTCTGTCTGGTTTTGGTATCAGGATGATGTTAGCTTCATAAATACTATCTGGGAGTGTTCCTAACTCTTGAATTTCATGAAAGAGCCTGAAAAATATTGGTAGTAGTTCCTCTTGAAAGATTTGAAAGAATTTGTTAGTGAATAAAATAGGCAGCCTGGAATAAGATGTTGTGGGTGCCACCCTGTCTATTAATTAAGAAAATATTCATTGAACAAATTATTTCAACTTTGTGCCTCAGTTTCCTTGTAAATGTCATAAATGAATAAGAATTTAATGAAGTATAATAAGAATTCCCAGCTCCTTGCTGAGAAGTTTGTGCCAATTAAAATATGGCAAAACCTACCACGCAGAACTTAGACGACACCCACTCTAATAACTTAGCATATTTCAATTAATTGCCTGGACACATGCAAATAAAATCTTAAATAGTTAAAAGCATCTAGCAGCTGCTTAGCATTTCAACACCCACTTATATCTGATGTGTTTCACTGTCATTTCAACCTCCCCGAAGCTATGAATTCTTGCTAATAATGAAAAATAATTAAGGGAATAAATGGAACAGATATTTGTTTTGATAATCAAAGTTGTATAAGTCACATAATAGACTTTTCCAAACATTAATAATGTCCTATGCTCAAAACCCAGACTAAACACACAGACTCCCTCCACCTGGACTTTGCCCCTTGAGATCTCCATATGCATAGTACAAGCAAATCTCCCAGCATGTCACCCACACAACCTACTAATAAAAAACATAGGGATAATTTATTTAAGATCTGATCATACAAACTTCAGAGCTACTTATTACCCATACGTGATGTAAAGAAACAAAACACTCATTAATGTCATTTGCCAGTTGATGATTGCACAGATGTTCACTTGCACATTATTATTTTGGGGCACTTTTTTTCCGCAGACATGTTTTGTAAACTGTCTAAAGGTTATGTATATATTTAAAGCACTCTCTTTAACAATACTATCCAAGATTCTCAGTGATCATATTTTGGGACTAGCATGGTATCTTTGCCTTGCCTAAAGCCAACCTTAGTTCAATTCCTGGTACCATATATGGAACTCTGAGTCATGCCAAAAGTGGTCCCTGAGCACAGAGCAAAATGTGGTCTTGAGCACAGACAAGTAAGGCTTATATATACGTCAAGAATCATTTTTCAAGGAATATTTTCTTTTTCTTTTTTTTTTTTTGTGGTTTTTGGGTCACACCCGGTAGTGCTCAGTGGTTACTCCTGGCTCCATGCTCAGAAATTGCTCCTAGCATGCACAGGGGACCATATGGGATGCAGGGATTCAAACCGATGACCTTCTGCATGAAAGGCCTTACCTTCCATGCTATCTCTCCGGCCCCTCAAGGGATATTTTCAATAGAAACAATTGAGAGTAGTAGATCACTGGAGGGGCATAGGTAGTGCAATTTTCAGGAGGCTAATTATGTACAATACAATTTTTTCTGATTTAAAAATATGGAATATATCAGCAAAGAAAGGAGAAATGGGTTTCAAATTAAAACCTCAGTGAGTCCATTATCTCTATAAGAAATCCTTCAAGAATCTTCAATTTTCAGGATATTATTTGGTAGTTATTACTCATGGAAAAATACTGGGTTTTTTTTCAGTAGGAATTATAGAATTAATTAATGGCTGGTACATGAGATAACTTCAAAATTTAAAAAATTTCCAGGAAACAAAAAACACACCAGAAGTTGGCCCATTATAAAGACTGCCAAATTCTAGATTTAAAAGTCTCTTTGTTATTAATGTTTATCCTCGGGGTTTTATTTTCTTTCTTTATTTCTTTCCTTTTTTAACCTCCAACAGCTTTTGCTTATGTTTCTCATTTGTGAGCACAAAGCAATACGTGACTACATGTTAAAGCATTAGACAAAGACCATATTAATAGTTTTTGGAGTGTAAAATTATATTTATATACTGGATGAGGTATGCTAAATAATAGAATCACACACAGTTAAAGAGCATGTTTAAGTAAACAAATGCAGATTTGGTATGAAACCGCATTGCTCAAATAAATTTATACTCAGAATATTATGTTTATCTAGGAATTGTTAAGTTAGTAGGTTCCTGTAGATTATTGAAAGTCACTTAGATTCAATCTTTCCAGCTAGCCTCAAAGACCATATAAATTGAACCAGAGAGGTTGAGGCAAGTATGGTAGGCTATGCCTTTGCCTTGCAAGCAGCTGACATGGGTTTGGTTTCCTGCTCCAAGGGACATTTGATCCCTTGAGCCTTGCTAAATATGATCACTGAGCATAGAGCCAGAAGTAAACTCTGAGCACTGACCAGTGTGGGACTCAAAACAAAAAGGTAAAAAAATGAGCAAAAATCTAATATAAATCACCCTGTAAATCACTAAGCATATAATGAAAAATCCCAAATGCCCAAAATAGATGAGCATATAATTAAGTAGTGGAATATCTATAAATGAAATATCATGCAGCTATTAGGAAAAATAAAACTATGAAATTTGCTCATACATGGATAATATGGAGAGTATTATGCTGAACAAAATGAGTCAAAGGGAGAGTGATAGACATAGAATGATTCCACTCATTTGTGAGATATAAAAAATAATAGTATGGTATTAATAACCAGAGACAATATTGACAAGGGCCAGGAAATCTAGTCCATGGTAGGAAGCTTAATACAAAGAATGGCAAGCTAAAGGTTTGGCAGAGTGGGGACCAGTATGACAATGAGTGTTGAACTGATAACTCTGAACAAGAACAGATTGCTAAAAGGAGATAAAGTGATATGTATTATAATCCTTTTGTAAAAATATTACAAATTACAGTGCCTAGCAAAAACAAGGGAGAGCAAAAGAGAGGAGAACAGTATCTACTGCAGAGAGCAGGAAGGAGAGAGAGCAAGGGGGAGGGTGGAAGGGAAATTCGGGGTTTTGGTGGTAGGAAATGTTCACTGGTGAATGGTGTTCTATATGGATTGACTGACACTCGATCATGAACAATTTTGTAACTGTGTATATCAATTAAATTGTTATTTATAATAAAAATTAGCTTGAAATAGGAGGTGTGAGAACATGGAGAACTAGACAAGAGATAGTAGTCGGGAGAATAGATATTTAGTAAAGGTACTGCTGAAGTGAGCAGTGGGAGGAGATGTTACACCTCAGAAATTTAATGATCAAATAGAAAGGTAGCAAAATGTGGAAATCATAGCTCTGAAGGAGAAAGAAAATTCCCTGAATAGATATATAATGGGGATATG
>PVKC010005542.1:0-32925 GCA_004027635.1 Crocidura indochinensis | reverse complement strand
ACACACACACACACACACACGGCCTTTCAAGTTCAAATTTTGAAGAAGATCCAATACTTACCAAGCAATTTCTCTACTTCAAGCACAGGCTTTAAAATACCTTGTTTCGGGGCCAGGCGGTGGCGCTGGAGGTAAGGTGCCTGCCTTGCCTGCACTAACCTAGGACGAACTGCGGTTCGATCCCCCGGTTCTCCATATGGTCCCCCGTGCCTGCCAGGAGTGACTTCTGAGCGAATAGCCAGAAGTAATCCCTGAGCGTCACCGGGTGTGGCCCAAAAAACCAAAAAAAAAAAAATACCTTGTTTCATTCAATCTTTCTAATCACTCTATGGGGATAAACTAAATCCTTAGTTTTAGAAAAAGAAAACTAAGGTTTGGACTTACTCTAAGGCTAGCACAGGATTTAAATTATGGTTTGTTGACTCCAAATCCAATGCATGGTATCTTCTTCAGGCTGTGTAGGCACAACTAGTTCCCTACCACAGTCTCTTCAGGGTCTTTCATCTCATAGTTGTGTGAGGTTAATCTGAGGTGAGCCTTCCAGTGCTTTTTCCTCCAGGTAACTTTCTTAGATTGAGCAGTAGCATGCTTGAGAGTTGATGTCCAGTAAGGCAGGGGTGCCACCAGGCTGTGAGGACTGTTCAGAAAAAGACTGAAGCCAACTGGTCTATGCAGGTTTCTCCTCAAGACTCTGGAAAGCTCCTCTTCCAGTGATCTTTCTATGATAGTTGCACTGTGATGATCACCTCTTCTTGGTCATTTTTTAGTGGGCTGTGCTCCATGTTTCAAATATCCTGTTCAATAGGGCAGGTAATTTCCTTATATCCCTGACAAGATCTGAGCACATGCAAGTTTTCTATCAAGAAGCATGCCAACATAGGTAAAGGCCCCGTTCAGATGGGCATCTTTCAGATGAGGCCGAGGAATGGGCTTTGACCTGGCAGCAGAGAATTTTCAGACATAGTTTAAAAATTCTTTCTGTAATTCTTTGGGAAGTAGTCAACAAAGTGGGTTCCCTTTGTGTTTATCTGAGTCTCGCTTCTGTCAGTTTATGTGATTTTCAAAATTGCTGTCAATCTTCCACTTTACGAATCAGTTAATTATCTAGCTGACTGTTTGGACAGAGAAAAACCAAAATTGGTAGGAAACGCCCACCTCTGTGCAAGTCACTTCAACAAACATTCTCCACAGCCCTGCAGGAGGGAAGAAAGCTGCAGGGGGTTCTGTTGACAGAAAGATGCCCTTTCCTGGTTGTTTATCATTCTACCCCTGCTATTTTGTACCCCACTCCTCTAATAGCAGAAGTGGTTGCTGAAGGTTTAGAAGGCTCAGAGCTGTGCCAAGCATTGCTTGAACAAAAGAGACAGGCTCTTGCCTTTTCCTTTCTAAGGCTGAAGTTGGAACTCAACATAACCTGGGTCAATGGGTCTCTATTTCTTACTCAAAGAGAGAGGTTTATTGGTAGAATAACAAGAAAGGCCAACTAATGTAATTAGGACAGGAAAAATGGAGAAAAAAATGTGCTTAGGGCTTTAAGAGGAGTCAATGATGCCCAGCTATTGGCTGGAAATTTCAGTGACAGGAAGTTTCTACAAGATGAATTCATCATTGGCAGCCTCCACATAGGTTAATCCTGGGTTTTCTCATCAATCATGAAGATGTTTATGTTAATTACACACAACTATAGGTGCCTGCTTCAGTGAATGTGGGGACCGAGTGTTTCTTGATATGACAGCAATGCCACCACAGCATTGGATTTTATCCAAGCTTCTAATATTCAGATGCATCTGAGATGGAGTGAGAGACAGCAGGGGGGTTAGGACTAGTGGTGGGACACAGAAGAAGATTGGGGGAAGATTTTGGAGGCAGCATTGGCTGTGTTCAATAGAGAGGAACAGAAAGTCTCTCTACAGAAGCACCTAAGATGGGGTGAGAAACACAGGGAGGGAGGTCAGGGCTGGCAGTGGGGATTTCTCCAAACTTCTAATATTCAAAAGCATCTCCTCTTAGATGGTTGAACTTGAGAGAACTCTGGCAATGCAGCTAGCTCATCTCTGGAGCATGGGAGGGGAAAATAGAAGTGGCATTAGTGTCATTGAAATTAGTAAATCTCAAAAGGGAAGATTTTGTAGAGCTCTCAAAAGACTTATAAAAGTAATTAGCATCTGACCCAGCAACTTCAATTCTGAGTATGCAACCATAAGAAGTAGATCAAAGACTTATGCATTTCATATAGAACAATAGACTTCCATGAATAGTTAAAATAATTCTTGGGAAAAAGATGGGAGGGATCACTTTCCTAACTTCAAACTGTACTATAAAGCAGTAGTCATTAAAACTGGAATAAAGGGAGACCTTCAGATCAATGGGATAGACTTGAATATCCTAATCCTGACCCTCAACTTTATGACAAAATAGTCTTTGATAGAAGGTCAATTAATATGAAGTAGAACAAGGAAGCATCTTCAACAAGTGATGTTGGGAAATTTGGTCAGCTACATGCAAAAACTGAACTCACTCAGACCTCTTTTTAACACTGCACAATTACCTTGATACCAGACCTAAAACAACAAGGTACATAGAAGAAAATGTAAGCTGAACTGTCCATGACATTGAAGTTAAAGGCAGTTTCAAAGATGAGGCACCACTGACGAAGCAAGTGGAAGCAAAGATAAACAAATGGGACTATTAAATTAAAATGCTTCTGCATCTCAAAGGAAATACTTATTAGGAGATAAAGACTGCCCATGGAATGGGAGAAATATTTTAGTTGATACCCCATCTGGTAAGGGATTAATATCTATGATATACAACGCACTGGTAGATTTTAATAAGAAAAATCTAACCCCATACAAAAATGGGAAGCAGAAATGAACAGACACTCCTTCAAAGACGTACAGATGGCCAAAAGGCATATAAAAATGTTTCATGTCATTAATCATCAGGGGGATGCAAATCAAAACAACAATGAGATGTCATCTCATGCAACAGAGACTGGCACACATCAAAAAGAACAAGAACAACAATTGCTGGTGCAGATATGGGAATATCGACTAGTCCAGCTTTTTGGGAAAACAATATGGGTATAACTCACAAAACTAGAAATTGAGCTCCTATATGATCCAGCAGTACTCTCCTAGGAATGTATCTTGGGGACTCAAAACCAAAATGCAGAAAAGCCTCCTGGACTCCTATGTTCATTGCAGCAATATTTACAATAGTCAGAATCTGGAAACAACATAACTGTCCAGGAATAGATGAGTGGATAAAGAAACAATGGTACATCTACAAAATATGCAGTTGTTAGGAAAAATAAGTCATGAAATTTGCTTATATGTGGATAGATATGAAGAGTATTATGTTGAATGAAATGAGTCAGAGGGAGAGGGATAAACATAGAAAGTATTCACTCATTTGTGGGATATTTTTAAAAAATAATATGGTAATACTATCCAATGACAATAGAGACAAGGGCCAGAAAGACCAGTCCATGGTAAGAAGCTTATCACAAATATTGAAGGAGGGCAGTTAGGCAGAGAAGGGATCTGACAATGATAGTTGGAAATGATCACTCTAGACAAGAACTGGGTGCTGAAAGGAGATAAAATGATAAGCATGATACTCCTTCAGTTGCAATATTGTAGACCGCAATGTCTAGAAAAGGGAAGGATTGGGGGAAAGGAGGAAGAGAGAGAAGAGGGAGGAAGAACAAGAGAGGAGAGAGAGAGAAAAGTCAGTCATAGAGGCAGGCATGGGGGGAAGGAATGCAGGGAACAGGATAGAAGGGAAACTGGGGACACTGGTGAAGGGAAATTCATACTGATGAAGGGTGTTACACATCGTATGAATGAACAACCTGATAACTGTGTATCTCACTGTGATTCAATTAAAGAATTTATTTGTAAAAAAAAAAGATTCATCAGAACCATAGATAGGTATGTGTGCTGCTCATAGTCAGATGAAGACACACAAATAATCCTGAAACATGTGGTGGGAGGGCTGGATATTCATACTCATCCACAGCAAGAGAAACGAGATTTAGAAATACAGTGGGATTAGAAAATCCAACTGAGTAGATACCGTGAGAGAGATTATGGCAACAGTTCTAAGTATTGTTGGTTGGGGGCAAAATAGCATCCTTTTCTGGAGGGCAGTATGGCAGTACTTATCAGGATGGAGACTCCACAAGCAGTCCTCATGGCTGGGAACTTATCCCCCAGGGATACCACAGGCGTATGGTACAAAATGCCATGTTGACAGGCTTCTTGTAGCAGAAAAACTTACAGAGAAAAATACTCATAACGCAAGGTCCATTAAGAACTGGATTAAATAAATCATGTCAGGCTCTCACCCATGGTATCTCATGCACCTGGGAGATCTGAAAGTTTTGCTAATGGGACTAAATGACAAAAATCAAAGTTCAAAATAATGTGCAGAGTAAGCCGTTTGTTAAAGAGACAGGAGGAAGCAAAAGAAAAGGATCCATCCTTGCTTCTTTTTGCTTAAAGAGACTGAGTATATGCAAAAAACTAGGATATCACTTCTTATTGGTAAAGGATCTGAAATGAGAGATGGTCTGGATGGATCTTTTCATATAAATTGTAGTGTTTAATTTTTGTGAATAAAAATAAACTTTGAGACTTTATTGGAGACCTACAATTAATTTTAATGTATGTTTTGACATTATGTACATATAGGGGAAGACTCAACATTAGTTTTGGATAATTAATAATTAAACTCAATATGGGGAAATCTAAAAAAAATTTCTGATGTTCATATGGAAAATAAAATATTCTAAAAATTACAAGGATGTGAGAGAAATGAGAAATGTATGGTTCTTAAGATATAACTTTAATAGGGTAATTAGATATTTTAAATAAGTAAATTTGTTTATTATATTTATATATTATACAATATATATTGGATCTAAATTTATTTATTATATTTATAGTTAACATAGGAAATGACAGATATGCCAGTAAAATGAGTAGTCTGAAAACTGACTCCTCCTGGGTTGAATATGAAACTTATGAGTATTATAAAAATAAAACAAGATCTTTATTTCATTAATAAAGATAAATAAAATAGGTCAGGAATCTACATACTAAAAATAGAAATCTCTAAAAGTATAATTGGGAACCTTGAGACACTAGTGATGGGTATCATGTTAGAACATTGTAGACGTCACAACTTCCTTAAAAGTAGTAGTAGTAAAACAATATAGTTTTTATTAAACAAAACTTCTTTAGAAATATGTGAGAGGAGAGAAAGAAATACATTTTTAAGAGAGAACAGGGGCCTGAAAAGCAAGCCCTGAAACCTTTTTATTAAGGTCTTTGTAACTAATGGTACCTGTATAATAATGCAGTTAAATGAGTTAAAACTAAAAATAAAATAGGCAAAATAATCTATCGGATCCCAGAAAGAATAAAGGAAATAAAACAAAAGCCCACAATGAAATAAAAAGAAATAATTTTTTTATTCTTTTCATAGGTCTGATATGATGAAGGACAAATATCCTGTAACTTTATTGATATGTAGTAAAGAAAACAAACAGATGAACTCAAGTAAGCATGAATGAATTTTTGGATTTCTGAACATTTAGTGGCTACCCTAGGTAAAACAGTAGATAAAGGGAAAGAGTTGGAGGCCGTGGATATCATAAATAAAATCAAAGGGCTGGGCATATTTAATCATGTACCTTTCTTCAGAAAAAAAATACAGAAATTGCAAAAACAATAAAAGAGAACAATACTAATAACAAGAGAAAAGGCAGATTTTCTACACACATTTAAAAATCACCACACATGCAGACATATTTACAATTAATAAGCAGTTCAAATTTAAAATAGCATTTCAATAGCATTAAATGACCACATTCTAAGAATGAATTCATTGGAAGGTGTATGTATCATGCCTCTAAATAGGAAAATATAAAGTACTTAAGCATCAAGGATATTTAAATAAATGGGTCTACATACTTTCTATGGGTTGGCAAACTCTGTTAGTATGCAAATTATTTGCAAGTGATGAATATATTTAATGTATTCCAATAAAAATACCAAAAATACCAGACATTTTTTCACTTTAATTAAAAAAAATAAAGGGTGGAGAATAATCCAAACATCCCTTAAGAGAAGAGGACTTTTTACTTCTATGGTTATTCTCTGATAAATAAATCTACAGAACTGGTGACTCTAGGCTCAGGAATGGATAAACAGGCCATACAACAAGATAGAGACTTGAGAGCCTTCAGGAACAACTTTGAACCAGAACTGCATACACAGCAGCAGGGAAGAGATGTCCTTCCTTAGAAATCCCTTTTGCACCAAGATGGTAATAAGAAGGAAGGCACTATGTTTCTGCATCTCCTCACATTTGGTTCCCCAAAGTCAATTCTAGGCAGACTATAAATTTACATGTGAAAAGAAAACAATAAAGTTTCCAAGGAAAGCTTTGGAAGATATTCTTATGACCTGACTCTTAAATATGATATCAAAAGTACTGCCATAAAAATGATTGATAAATTGAACTATAATAAAATTAAAAGCATGTGTTTTTTTCAAAGATATCATAAAGAGGCTAAGAGATAAATCAGAGTTGGAAGATAAACTTGGAACATAAATAACCAATAAACTTATTGCCAGAATGTATAAAGAAGTCCTGTAAATCAGGGTAGAGTAACAATAAGTGTCCCTACTAATTCTGCCTCTAAGCTCCAGTTCTCCCATGTTCTACTATGTTCTACTCTGTACCACCAGTTCTACTATGCAGCATCATAGTGTAATATAAACATTTTCCATTCTGCCTTGATATGTCCAGGGCACCAAAGGAGCAACAGGACACAGAGAGACACAAGTCTTATTTCTCCTGGATTTCCTTGCTGGTAGTGAGCTGGGTGACTAAAGACAGGGACCCCTGCAGTGCTCCTCAAACTGCACTTCTGATCCTGAGGTGGCTCCCACAAACTGCATTGTTACTACAGTACACACAACATTTCTATCTCAGCAATATGAATCTCAGCCTCTATTTTTGGAGAGTCCTCTTTTCTAAGTCAAAATTTTCTTCTTTGTTCCCTTCCCCTGATGCTGGCAGGATCCCCAAGATTCTGGCAGAAGTCACTTTAGTAGCTGCAAATGAAGAACCCCTTTCTGGTATTAACCACTATCACTCAACAAATATTTGCATTTTCTTTGTGAAAATTATTAGATATTATATATTCTAAGTGGATACTGGCTGACACAACACTGCAATAGAACACCAAGAGAGACTCCCAATAGGCATTTTGCAGCAGAGAATGTCCACATGGTTACCAAACATAAAAATGGCATTACTTATTTAAGAAATAAAAATGTTCAGGGGCCAGAGCAATAAACACAGTGATAGAGCATTTGCCTTGCACATGGCTGACCCAGGACAAACCTGGGTTCAATCCCCAGCATCCCATATGATCCCCTAAGTCTGTCAGGAGTGATTTCTGAGTGCATAGCTAGGAGTATCCCCTGAGCATCACCGGGTGTGGTCCCAAAACAAAAAAGAAATAAAAATGTTCACCATGCATCAGAGTAGTTCATATTGAAGTTCCATACTACCAAGTATTTGTGAACATGTGAAATGACTAAAATGCTGACATTGCTGATGGCACCATGAAGAGACACAACTGTTTTGAAAAAAATGACTTACCTTTACTATTCTTAACATCTTAATCCTGCAAACCCAAACCTTGGCATTTTCCCAACTGAAATTGCATGCATAGAAGACAAGAACAAGAATGTTCTTAGCAGTATTATTTATAAAAGCCAGACCCAGAAAAAAAACCCACCCATCTGAGGCATGAATTTATGTAGGGAAGGCCTCCCTAACGCCTTCAATGAATACTTAAGACATAATAAAAGTTCTTGAGATGTAATAAAACAAAAAGATGATATTGAAGAAGTTACTCTCTCGTTAGCTTCTAGGACCCATCTTGTGGACACAGCGAAGACCTGTTAAGACTTTTACCTGGTGCCACTGCAGAAGTTTCCCAGAAGCTCCAGAGAGAACAAAGGCCAGGAAAGAAATAACACAGAAGACAGTTATATAACTCCCAACTCTTTCCCTTAGCAATCACTCTAGCAAGGAATTATTACTTAGGTAGAAAACCACACTGTGGGGAATGTTGGAAACCCAAGTAAAGGTGCACATATGTGTTACCAGCTGGGCTGAGTATCCCCACAGATCACCTGCCTTTCCCCTCTTGAGATGTGTACTTTCATCCATTCGTACTTTAACAATAGGATGTCTACTTTCATCCATTCGTACTTTAACAATACTTTCACTGGGGCTCTCTGCCTTTGGAGAAGTCTGCACTCTCTTTTTAGAACCTTACTCTCTCTCTCCCTCTTCCTTTCCTTTCTCAGAATTCCTAAATAAAATCTGTTTTTACTTCAGTGCTCAAATCCTGAAATTCTTTTCTAAGAGAAAGGTGAAGGATTTGAGAGTTATAGGTAAGATCTAGGACTTTCCTTTCTTGCAAAGAGAAATTCCTCACTCTAGCCTGAGTCTACAGCTTCCTGAGAAATTAGGTGGCAGAGATTAACTCTTCATTAGAAGTGGGCATCAATAGCATCTTGACAGCTGCCTAGTCAATGGTGAGATGATGGTGGAACAATGGTAGGACATTAGGTTATGCCATGTAGCGGTTTGTCACTGGCTTTATTAGTTTTAGTTTTACCCAGTCATTCCTCGGGTGACAAAGTTGGTAGAGAGACAATAGACTTCCTTCTTAAGGCTGATTCCTCTCTCCACCTCACTTCAAATAAGTAACTCACAGACCCTCCTTCCCCCATTCACTTCATATATGTATATATATACATATATATATATCAATAGTAGTTGGAAAAATATGACATACTTGTTAAATGTAGCATTACACATCAGCCAAAACACACACACACAAAACACATACACACACAAAGACACTGTGTAAGAAAACACACAAACAGTGCTGACCAACGAAATAAAGAGCCAGACACAGAGAAACAGAGGAGAGAAGGTAGGATTATTAATGACCAGATTCATTTGGGCAACTATTATTGCATTGAAATAACCGGATGAGGAAGAAGGGGTAGTGCTTGGAAGATGTGAGAAAAGTTTAATGTGCATATGAAACATTCTACTTCTTTTGGTGGTGAGGGTCTCTAAGTGGTATTGGGAAAGGTTCCTAGGGCCACTCCTGGAGAGACCCAACTGGGCCTGCAGTTCCTTATATGGACCTGAGAGAACTTGATGTTGCTTAGGGCTTGCAGTCCAGGAGATATGCAAGGTCATTTATTCCCAGCAATGTTCAGAGGACCAAGAGGTGCCAGCACAGAATATCAGTGGGTTTTATGTACCCTGTACCCTGTATTATTCTAATAAAGGTCCTTTTTTTTTGACTTTGAGTTGTATATTTTGACTGAGGTGCCTTTTTTGCATTTATTTTTCAATTATTTTTTTAAATAGAAAAGGTGACAGTTTCAGAAAAAATACTTTATACTACTGCAAGTTTAACCTTCAAGTATATACAGAGGTTCTATATTAAAAAAGATCAAAACTCATAAAAAATATAGGAAAATACTTTAATAGGAATATTTCTCTGCTCTATGTGACAGGTCAATAGAATCTCTAAATTTCAGTAAAGCTGGGAAATACGTGCTCAAATACCAATAAATACCCCTTGAAAGAGAGGAAGGAAAGAGTAAAAGCTATTGGTTAAACACATAGGTAAAATTCATTATTAGTTGAGTATACATTAGTAATATATTTCAGAGAAAATTGATGCAATATGTCAAAATCAAAATATGACTTAATATTTTGCTTGGAATTTCACTTTAATCAGTTCTTATTTAGAGTCTGGAGAGAGAGTCCCAGCTGGTGCCAGTTTGATCCACGGCTTTGATTATGGGTCCTTGAGAAGAACCAAGAGTGATTCTTAAGCACAGATTCAGAAGTAAATGCTAAGCATTATTGAGTGTGGCCAAACCCCTACCCCAACTTGACACGCATACACAAAACATTGTTCTTACTTAATAAGATATAAGTAAAAGATAGGCCAGAGTGATGGCACAACGGTAGGGTGTTGCCTTGTTGACTCAGGACGGATCCCTTCGGCATCCCCAAGCCAGGAGGGATTTCTGAGCCCATAACCAGGATTAACCTCTGAGTGTCACTGGGTGTGGCCCAAAATATCCAAAGGAAACAAAAAAAAAAATAAGATATAAGTAAAAGAATATTCACCACAGTATCATTTAAAACATGAAAGAAAGCCAAACACCCAATAACTACATTTGGAAGAAAGGAAGCATATTCATGCAAAGGATTTCATGTCTGGTAAAAAAGAAAATTGGGATTCCCTTTTGGAAGGACTTTGAGAGACTTGCAGATAAGTGTATAAGGACATAATGACATTGAAAGAAAAGAATGAAAGGCAGAGGGTGTGTGTTTGTAAAGGGAGTCTTCTAATTTTGATTTCCAAACTTGTATATGCTACTTGATTATCTTATTTTTTTAAGTAGAAACAGATTTTTTTGTTAATATATATATTTTTATTTTGATCATAGTGGGTTACATATCTTTCACATTAGCATTTTAGGTACATATCAACATTGAATCATGGGAATACCCACCACCAAATTTGTAGAAACAGATTTTATTTGGAAATCCTGAAGAAGGGGAAGGGAAAGAGAGTTAGAGACTTAAGAGAGTGAAAGGCTTCCCCAAAGGAGGAGAGAGCCCTGGTACACAATCTAAAATTAAAGGATGGAAGAAATAAATCTCACATCCCAAGAGGGGAGATGCAGGCAACATGTGTGTGTAGGCACCATATGCATGGGTTCAAGGAGCACATGTGCACCAACTTTATATATTTTTTAAAAGGTACTATTCCATCCCTAATAAACACGAATGAGATTTTCAAAGTGTCTCTCATGAAAAGTGCTGGTGGCAGTGGTCCCAGAAGCAACAGTTCTGATTCTTTCCTGATGCCTGATACAGACAGTTCTGGAGATGGCCTGGCCATCCCCCATGTGTGTTTGAAACCAACAGCATTTATATTGGGAAGAGGGGAAAGAGGAGCAGAAATTTCTGTTTAAGAAAGATATTCCCTCACTCTGATATGGTTGATTTTCAGTCTCATTTGGTTCAGAGGCCTGTCCTGATCTATTAGAGAGAACAGATGTGCCCTGACCTAGACCAATGCTGAATAATAGACTATCATGTAAGTCTCACATGTGATCTCAGATATTCGAGAAGACCCTTTAGTAAAAAGCAAAAAGAAACAGTTGAAAAAAATCTTGGATAATACGAGTATTTAGCCCAATATATCGGATTTACTCTCTTCTCAATATGCCATCATTATGAAAATATTAATGAGATATTTTATATTTTATTTCATGTAAAGCATGCACAATCTACTGTATGCTTGCTACTGACAGCATATATCAATTGGAGTACCATGTTTATTTTTTTCTTTCTTTGCATTTAGATTTCACCAAGTTTATAGTTGAAAACTGGGCATAAATACATAAGCTGCTCTAACCACATTTAAATACACCCAAAAGTTTTTTAGTAACTTAGCCGAGAATATGTTTTCCCATTTGAACTTGAGTGAAATAGAATAAAGTACAGTTAAGTTTCTGTTGTCCTGGGCACAATTGGCATACATGGTGGCCACTACACAGTTTTGAATATTTGGCTCAGCACTACGTGAGTATTAGGCTGGGTTGCCCTTCCCAGGGGCTGCAGAAGTGGCACCCAAGGCAGGCACAGGTCCACAGTTCTTTGTGTCCTGACCCAGGGACCTGAATTTGAACCTTGGAGGCAAGCAAATGAAACTGGAGGGCAGCAGGCTTTAGAGACAGGCAATCCCAGATATTTCCTCTTCAACCTGGGCATGGCTGGGTGAACAGGGATATTTAGGGTTTTAGGGACTTCCAGAAAGGCCCCTCTTTTCTAGGCGAGAGCCTGAGTGTGTGATGAACCTACAGGGTGATCTCAGCAGAAATTTCTCACAGTGGGGGCCACATGAGGAGCAGGTGGCCCCAGCAGCTGGGTGCTCTCAGTGAGTGAGGGAGGGCTGGGCCATTAAGCTGAGGCAGGACTGAGCCTCTAGAAGACACTGAAGAAGTTGATGCCTTATTCTGCTCCCCAATCTCTTATTTTCCTAGCCGAGACCAGAGCCCAGGGCCTGCAGCAGTACACTGATGTCTGTGCTAAAAGGTGCCATTTCCGCTGAAAACTCTCACAAAGGGTGGGGAATGGTCGTATGAAAAGTCTTCCTGGCTTCTGTCAATTGTGTAGCTCAGATTTCATGCTGAGGATGCTGCAGAAAACAGCCCTCTCCCTGGGCTCTGGGCGAGGAAGGCCACATGCTGCCATCAATATTCTAGGCCCCTATTTGGGTAAAATGAGAATTTCATGGATGAACTCATCTCTGTGATATGCCAAACATGTGTTCTGGCTGCATCGGATAAGAGGCGTGCTGTCCCCGCCAGGCCCCGCAGTTCCGTGGCAAGGCTATGCGAGGCTTCTATTTATTGTAAACAGTACAGCAGAACTGAAGATGTGCACTGGAGGTCCCTGGAGTAAAGGGGCATGGGGAATCCCAACCTCCAAAGGTTTTCACTGATGTGGACTTGGTGTTTGGATTTTTCAGAGCTCCCCAAATAGTCCTTACGGGCAGCCTGGGTGAACATCACCATTAAAATCAAGTCAGTGAATGCAGGGACATCAGCGGGTTGCAAGAATTGTGATAGCACCCTCGGAATGTCATGTTCAATGAGGCAAGGATCCTGCCAAGTGCAGAGCAAGTCAGAGACTTCTCTTTAAACCCCTGGGGCTCCCCCGATCGCATGTATCTCAGTGTCCACGCAAACCTTCTTGGGAGGGGCTCTGCACTCTCATTCTTCACCCCATCCCCACTTTTTTTGACTCAGCTGCTCTGGCCTCCAATTGTGCCCTGAGCAGCTTAGTGTGGGCCTGACGCAGAGCTCATATAGGGGCTCTTCCTGTGCCTGGGCAAGCCCCTTCCTACAGAGCCCCTGATGCTTAGGGCTCTCCCCTGCTGTTCATGTGATGGCTGACTCTATCGTCAACTTGTTAGAGCTAACGGGCCTACTAAAACATCATTTCTGGCGTGTGAGGGTGTTTCAGAAAGAAGGAAAAAATGGCACTTGAGTCAGCAGTGGCCTGAGTTAAGAAGTGACCTAACGCATTTGTGTTTGAGACCTTCCAAGGGATAAGCAAAAACTTGGCAGAGAAAGATGAATTGGATCTTTTTGCTTGAGCTGGGACATTCATCTCTTGTCTTTGACCATTGATATTTCTCATTCTCAGACCTTCACCCTAGGACTTATGGCTCTGGCTCCCTCTTTTCAGACATTAGGGTTGAGTCGGAACCCCTCCACCTACCTTTATGGAACTTACAAATGAACATATCCATGATAACCTCAGACAACTATTCACAATGACTGCACGTCTATTCCTTTACTTTTGATTGCATTTATATGGAAATTTCACCTACTGGAACTTTTTCTCAAGTATTACGTTCTCAATGGGGCAATCTTGAACTCTTCCTCTGCACAGCTCCCCCTTTGACACCGCTCTTCCTTTCTGATAGCACATGTTGCCTGCAAATACACTATGTAATTTCCTATCACTCTCATCTATTAATTATGACCTGTCTCCCCCACTAAGGCTATCTGTCTGTTTTGTTCACAGATTTTCCCCCCAGGTGCCCAGGACATGCTTGACATGATAGAAGCTCTAAATATCTATTAAATACATACAAATCTTCAGGGTCCTAATGAAGATAGATTTCCAGGTGATTGAAGGTGATCATTTTACATGTTTACATGTTTTACATGTTTGACATGACCCATCCCCGATACCAAGAGGAATGACTAAAGAACTAGAAGAATGAGAAGGCAACATCTTCCCTGGAAACTAGGGAAGGCGTATGCACTCAAACTAGTTAAGAAACTGCAAGGAATTACTGCTCAAAGGAGCAGAGATCAGTGAAAATGTGAAAAACGCTAAGTCCAAATAGATAGGTTTTTTTGTTTTTTGTTTTTTAGGTATAAGCAGCAGCTATGGTGTGAGGACAGCTGAGTCCACATGATGCATGTTAGATGGTGAAAAGAGAATTGGCACAGAGTGTTCTGATCCAAGCTCCGTTTTTTTTTTTTGTTTTGTTTTGTTTTGTTTTTGGTGACTATTATGGATTGACACTTTGGAAGTGACTGCTTTGAGAAGTTCAAAAGCAGCAGCTAAAAGAGCAGCAACAACCACTGGGAATAAAGAGCTTTAGTATGGGAACCAGAGTCTTTCTGAGCTGGTAAACTACAGGATGAGGAAGTCAGAGATGTGAAATGACATTCTTTACCAGAAGCAGATGCAACAGACAGCTTCACATGGGAAGGCAATTTTTTTGGAAGATAGCAATGAAGAATTTTACTACTTTGATTATCTTTTAGCATGATCTCTATTTGTTCCATCTGCATTGTCATGGAACTTTCTATCTTCCCATGCTATTTGAGTTCTAGAATTTGTATGAGGAATTTGACAGCTAAAATACATGTCAGATTTATTGCTTTGTTTAACTTGGGATTTCAGTTCAATTCAGAATAAAGAATTCTATAAAATGAAGTTAAAATATAATAGTAACCAAACGGATGGGAATTAAATAGATGGAAATCAAATTAAAATTTAATTCAGATGAAATCTTTTAAGGAAAAAATAAACCTTAATCCAGGTAGAAATTCCATAAACTATACTAAATCATAAAAGCTATGAAAATAAGATGGAACAAGTGAATTGCAGAAGATGGTTACAGTAGGTTATCATAGGACCTGATTTTCTTTTACCATTAAGGATAAAGAGTCAAGTTGATAGATAAGGAGGAAATAAGATAAATATCCAAACAGTAATCTAATAATCAAACATATGAATATTCATTTTTTGTAATCCCAGAAAATAAAAGCAGGTGAAGTACAGGAAAGTATGTTCAATAAGAAAAGTACACTATTAATGCATCTAAAGTAATGCAGAAAAACAAAACTGAATCAATTAACAAGAAGACAATAAAACAAGTCTATTTTGTATGACTAGAAACATAAATCTAAAGATTCATGACAAGTGAAAATTGATCAATCCATATGCATAATTTGGGTGAGATATTTTATTTCTAAAGAAAAAAAAAATGTTTAGAAAGGAGAGCAAGAGTAAATTATAATAGAAAAGGGATCAGGCTCCTTCGAACCTGTACTCTGCAAAGGAAGAGCATTCTTTCCTTGAAATATGATGGTCTAATGAAGTCTTTCATTACGGAAATTGAAAATGTGGTATAGAATGAAAAGCCACTGAAGAAAAGCAAGAGGCAAAGTCTGTATCTGTTCCAGTGGGTGTCTGATCAGAGGCAGTTTTATATAGCTAGCAGCCCCAAAAATGGAGCCCACAGAGAAAATGAAATGCCCTCTCTCTTGTCCTTGGCTTTTATTCTCTCCCTTTTATGGTGGGAATAAAAAGAAGAAAATTTTTTCTAAGTATTTCTGATATAAATCAGTGCATAAGTTTGGGACTGAAATTCACACTTCCAGCATGGCCTAAAAATTCTCATGAAAATTTAGTCCAAAATGTTCTCAGATTGGCAACATTCATGTCTGTCTAGAAAAAGTGAATGAGTCTTTTGAAGAAACATTTTAAAGTTAGGTTTCAAAAAACCTGAATAGATAAATATGAGAGAAAATATTATTTATAATAAAAATTGCAAATTACATAAGTTAAGTGAGATGCCATAGCAAGTATTAACAGGAAAAAAGTACTGAATCATAAAATAAACAACACTTGTAGCAAATACGTTGATAAAACTCAGAATGTTTAAAGTTATTGTGTAAAGGTGCATTTCAAAAGTGAGACTATAGTGCTAACAATATAAGGAACTATCAAGGATATTTGAAAAAGAATTATTAGAGGGGCCAAACCAATGGTACAGCAGGTAGGGCATTCACCTTGCATGCAGTCAACCCAAGTTCAATCTCCAGTATCTCATATAGGCCCTAAAAAACTCTCAAGAGTAACTCCTGAGCACCACCCATAGTGACCCCAAAATTAACAGCAAAGAGAAAAGGAATTAATAAAATATCTAAAAAGTAATATTTAGTATTTACATTAATCAGTTATAGAAAGGTTAGCATACATATCTTCAGAATAAAGCTTAAAGAGAAAAGAATATTCAAAAATATAATAAATAGCTGTGAATTTTCATAATTGGTGAAATAAAATACAAGTCATCAGATTCAAAAAGCTCAATTACTCTGAAAGAGAATACATATACTATATATCCTTAAAGTCTTCAAAGAGGAAAAAAACCTAAAAAATGATCCAAACATGAGGATAAATCAGAATGATGGCTACTCTCACATTTTACTTATTGACAGCACTGAACAAGGCAGAAAATGCAAATTAAAATGCTCAGAAACATCATTCTCAACTTAATATTTAGAGTCTAAAATTATATCTTGTAAGAATAAAATTGAATAGGCACTCACATCAAAGAATAGCTAATATAGTTTAAAAAGTGCAAGCTCTTAATAAAAGAAGGCCAGTTTTAATAATAAAATCATCTGAGTTACAGGAAGGAATGGTAAGCAAGATATATGTATGTATATATGTAAATATTACTTTTATATTTCTTTTGTAATAAGTGCAAAATGACCACTTTAAACAAATACTATTTCTTTAAAATATACAGTACAAATAAAGTTATATCAAAATATTGGGCAAATATAGCACATAATGTTCAGTGCTAAAAATTTTGTAGTGCTTTGGAGAGGGATAAATATATTGAGTAGCTAGAAGAGGGAATAACAAAAAAATTAGTCATATTAAAATGCATTTAAAAAAAGGAATCAAATGGAATTAAAAAATAGAATCAGCTATACAAGTTTTCATAATAGATGTAAATGTATTAAATTTTTTTGGGTAAAGGCTAAAGGTTTTCAAACTATATTTAGAGAAAAAATAGACTAAAATATAAAAAAAGAATAAAGATGATACTAGGTAAATATTAATAATCAGAATTGAGATAAGTACTTCAATAAAAATCTTAGAAAAATTTGGCTGTCAAAACATGGTATTAAATTTAGAACAATATCACCCATATTGAAGTCTATGAATTTAATAGCAGAATTTTACAACATGCAAATGAAAGAGGGCATAACTGAAAGAAGAATCCAGAAAATCCATGATCATGCAGGAACTTTTAATACACCACTCAATGACTCACTAAGTGACAGGATTTTAAAAAAATGAGGTTGTAGAAAAAACCTTATTACAGAAATAATTGCCTTTCTACTCAGAACTAAGATGGTTTACATTTTATAAAGAGCCAGGCAGGAGTTTAGATTTGCAGACCTACAATCTATTTCAATGACTCAGCACTGCTCTGTAGTACCAAAGCATCATACAGTCTAAAACAATTGGGCATAGTTGTGTTGTAATAAAACTTTATTTATAAAAAACATGAATTTATTTTGAGGGACCTAATTTTCTAATTACAATGCAACACACATGCTGGGAGAAACTTTATTTCTTTCTGTCCTCCCCTAGAAGAAACTTTTTTGTCACCTGATAAAGGGTTAATATCCCAAATAAATAAAGCACTGGTAGAAGTCTACAAGGAAAAACAAATCTTAACTCCATCAAAAAATAGAGATAAGAGATGAATAGAAACTTCCTTGAAGAAGAAATACAAATGACCAAAGGCATCTGAAAAAAATGCACTCATCAGGGAAAATACAATTCAAAATAGCAATGAAATTCCACCTCAAACCAATGAGGGCACTTATTAAAAAGAATAACAATCAGTTATTGGCTTGGTGAAGATGTGGCAAATAATGGATTCCCATTTGCTCTTGCTGGGAATGTAGACTGATCCAGCCTTTGTGGAACTCGATATGAGTATTATTCAAAAAAACTAGCAGCTGAATTTTTATAAGATAAGCAATTCCACTCCTTACAATATACCCCAAGAATCCAAAAGCATGATCAATAAAAGACATCTACACTCCTCTATGTTCAATGCAGTCCTACTCATAAAAGCACAAATATGAAAACAACCCAAGATCAGATGACTCGATAAAAAATATGACATATGAATATAATGGAATAGAACTCAGCAGTAAGAAAAGATGAAGTCATGCAATTTGCTGCTATGTGGATAGATCTGGAAAGTAAGTACCATGTTGAGTGAAGTTAGCCAAAGAGAGAGGGATAGACATAGAATGGTCTCTTTCATATGTGGGATATAAAGAAATTTTGTAAGGGAATAACAAAACACAAAAGGCAATAGAATCAAAGAGCAGACTGTTTTTTAGTTGGAAGGTACTCACTGAATTGGAAGTGAGAGTTGGGATAAATTAAGGATGGGAACACTAGGACAACATGGAAGAGTAATGTACCTGCTCTAGAGACAGTTCTGTAGTCATTAAATACATTTCATGAATAGTTAAATAACCATCCCACAGGAAAGTATTAAGCACACATAATGTAGCAGGGGAATTTCACCAAACAATGAAAATAAACCCAAATAATCCAATAATTTAGAAATACCTTCAGAAAACAGAATGGTTTCCTCCTCATTTTAGATGTTTACATGTAACAGGTAGATTCAAACAAAATAATTTGCATGTAAACTCAAATTCTAGCTGAATTCTCTTTACAGATGTGGAGTTAAAATATAAAGCCTCCAAACAAACAACAATATATAAATAGAAAAAAATAAGGTGTCAAGTTAGTTTCATTTTATTTTGTTTGGTGTCACATTCAGTAGTACTCAGGGTTTATTCCTTTCGGATATCATTCATGGTAGAGTCCAGGAACCATATGGAATTCTGGGCATTGAACCCAAATCTGATGCATTCAAGCAAGTGCCCTTCTTGCTATACTATATCTCTGGTCCCAGTCTTAGTTTTATTTAAAGAATAAAAGGTCTGGGGAAGTGTCTCAGGGTTAAGGCTCATGCTCTGAAAATGTGAGGGCCTGGATTTAATTCTTAGCATCAACAATAATCAACTTAATAAATTAAACTTTATCAAAATGATAAAATTTATAAGGATTATTCATCACATTAAATATAGAAAACTATTCATTCTCTGATTTAATATACTATTGAGATCTTTCACTATGGCTGAAGGAAATCACTTCCAAAGACATTTTCAGCAAAAGTTTTGATAATTCTGACCAGGGTAGTCTTTGTAGATGATGGGAAAAAACACCCGAATGCTCACACAGACCAACTCAATCTGGAGATTCTAACTTCCTGGTTCAGCATTGACACTGGAATGAAGTCAAGGGTCAATTGCTTCTTTACAGAGTTGAAATTTTACTCCTGAAGCTACCAGTTGATGAACACCCATTTGGAAAGCCTGAGGCTTATTGTAGAGATTGTCTTGTTCCCTGGCCCGAGTTGCCCCTGAACCTTCTCCTCGTATGTTTTGTTATGAAGTCTCTATGAAAGAGACTGAACAATTTGCCTTGACAATTGATTTCTGCTTACATATTTTGAAGTTATATTCGTGTGCAAAAACTATAGCAACTTATCTTGAATTAGTTAATCATTATAAAATGTCTCTATTTCAGTCTTGTTTCTTGTTTTAAAATCTACTCTGCTTGGTGCTATTATATTGTGATACTAGCTTCCAGGGCCCACAGGCCTTGCTTTTTAATTCCCTTTATTTTTTAACCGAATGCACACTTATTCCTGAGTTTGTAAGTCTTCTAATCAACATTAGTTGTATTTTTTCTTTATATTCATTATTTGCAAATTGAATGGTTCTGCCACTTATTAGTTTGTTACTTCCTCTATTTTACCATTTGTTTTCTTTGCCTTTTTTTTCTTATCTTCTTTTTTCAGGGTCCACACCCAAACAGTTCGCAGAGCTTATTCCTAGATCTGTGCTCTGAGAGCACTTCATTAAAGCTCAGGGGACCTTGTGGGATACTGGGGATCGAATCATTTAAGGTAAGTGTCCTGCTCTTTGTATTATCTCTTCAGCCCCTCTTTTCTTCTTTAAATTGGTCAAAAATTCTATCTAGTCTTTCTTTTAATTTATTTCTTATTGTAAATACTGGAGAGATTACAGAATCATTTTAATGTATTATAATTTGTCGGATATGAAGACATCCAAGAAATAAACAAGTTTAGCTAGAGAGTTGATATTCTGAGGGATGTGCAGATAAAGATCTGAGGGCTTTTCATGTAAATTACAGGAACACCTAGGCATAGGAAAAGCCCTGCAGCCTGTAAGTGGGAGTCATGTATATAGTATTTTATGTTACTCATCCTTAAGGAAGACATCTTCAGAAATTTTACTTTAGCTTTCTCTTTCCTCTTTCCCTTTAGGAACTATAAAACCAACTTTAGGCTTAGCATTAGTTAGGAATTCACCCCTCTTCCTATGATTGATTATTCCTGAACAATAAATATCCTACATAGAATGTAGTCGAGGTTCCCAGTTCATGAATCTGGAAATTCCATAACCTCATGATTTTCTCTATTATGTCTGTCTTGTTTTCTTAATCTTCATGGAACCTCTGCTTCAGGTTCATTCACACAGAACTGGACTCTGGCAATAATTGATTACATATTTCTACTTTTCTATTTCCTTAAAGAATCCTCAAATGCAGAGGTATTCATTCATTTGATCATCTCCTGATTTTTTTTCTAACATTTTAATTCTATACGTTTCAAACTCCACAAGAAATTTTATGGAGTCAACATCAATGAATTTACCTGTCTAATTACCCTATGTTATTGCTCTTCTTTCTTTCAGCTTTGTGCTTTCCATCAGAGCAACTACATACCTATGACTATATCTGTGTCAATATCTATATTTGCTTTTTCATTCTTTTGGTTTTGCTTTGACCCATATCCAGCAATTCTCAGGATTTGCTACTCCTGACTCTATTCAGGTATTATTCTGACAGGGCACAGGGAACCATATGAGATACCAGGCATTGAATTTTGGTTAGCCATAAGCAAAATAAATGCTTTCCCTGCTGTACTATTCCTCCAGACCCATGATTTCATTCTTAAAGAATTCTATTTAGTGTTTATTATGTAGGTTTACTGGAGATTAAATATTTTCTTTTTTTTTTTTTTTGGTTTGTTTTTTGGGGTCATACCCAGCAGTACTCAGTGGCTAATCCTGGCTTTATGCTCAGAAATTGCCTCTGGCAGGCACAGGGGACCATATGGGATGCCAGGATTCAAACCACCAACCTTCTGCATGAAAGACAAATAGCCTTATCTCCATGTTATCTCTCCAGCCCCGAGATTAAATATTTTTTATCTTCATTTTCTGAAACTACATTCAACATTCAGTTTGAAGGAATTTTTACTAGTTATAAAATTGTAGGTTGAAACTATTTTATTTTAGCAGTCTAATGATGCCCTTATCTGATCATGGTATTGTTACTTTGTAAGAAGACAGCTGTCTTCACAGCCTTCTCATTTAAAAGTGTGTGTTCCCCTTTCATCCAGACTCCATGAAGGTTTTCAAACCATGCTATTATTATTTGGTCTTTAGATATCTTACTAGAATGTGCCTAGATACTATATTTAGGGCTTGCAGAGTTCTTTGCCTTATTTTTCACCAATTTACAAACTTCCTGTGTTTATTGTCTTTCATGCCATTTTGCCTTCCCTGATACTGCTTTAAACCTAGAATTCTGATGAACTATATCTTATACCAGGGGTCTCAAACTCGATTTACCTGGGGGCCGCAGGAGGCAAAGTCAGGGTGAGGCAGGGCTGCATAAGGATTTAACAAAAAAAAGAAAAAAAAAAAGGGACAGCGGGCAGGAGCAGCGGAAATGATGTCTGTGCTAGGCACAAAGTATTCGCGATTATTCGCTTACAGAATATTTGCAATAAAAAAATCGCATTAGTAAGAAAAAATATCTCATTAAACATTTGCATACCCCGAACGGAACTGCTCAGGGTATGCGAATGTTTAATGCGATTTTTTTCTTACTAATGCGATTTTTATTGCGATTATTTGGTAAGCGAATAATCGCGAATACTGTGATATTTGGAGGCCAGTGCGGGCCACAAAATGTTGTACAGAGGGCCGCAAAGGGCCTGCGGGCCGCAAGTTTGAGACCCTGTCTTATACATTTGGCTTTGATTCACATAAAAATTTACCAATATATTCAATATTTTCTACATTGTTCTTTGTAATATTTATTATTGGTTAATTTGGTATCTATTGGCCTTTAAATAATAGCTTCCTTTATTTAAAATATTCAATTTTATCCATGTAATAAGTATACTGCTAAGTGATTTTGTATTGTTATAATATAAATATAGTTCTATTTTTATTTTATATCCATTCCAAATTATGGCAATATTTTCTAAATTTCTAATCTTTTTCTTCAAATTTCCTATTTCTTGGTCATTTTATATCATTGGATTTGTATTACTGCTACCAGTTTCATTAACGAAAGTAGCAATATTATATGGTATAGCATAATGCTCCCTTAATATCATTATCTAAATTATTAGTACAGTTTTTAAATTTTACTGCTTTTTATTTTTATGGGTTGGGAGATGTAGCTTTTCATTATTTGCCATTTTTGAAGTTTGATGTGTGTAGTGTTTTAAAAACTGCAGGTTAATTTTAAAATGTGGGTTAAGTTTTTTTTTCTTGGTTTATTGTTTTACTAGCCTTCTTAAGAAATATAAAACAATATTTTGTTAGGCTTTGAATTGCATTTTTCTGATGATGAGTATTTAACTACTTATTTGAAAAATGTCATGGGTATTCTTACAGGGATTACATTAAGTCTGTACAATACTTTGGAAAGTACTGCTATTTTAATTATGTTAATCCTACCGATCAGAAGCAGGGTATGTTTTCTATTTTCTTGTGTCTTCTTTGTTTGTTTGTTTGTTTTTGGTTTTTTTTGGGCCACACCTGGTGGCACTCAGTGTTACTTGTGGCTCTGTGCTCAGAAATTGCTCCTGACAGGATTGGGAGACCATATGGAATGTCAAGGATTGAACCTATGTCTATCCTGGGTCGTCCACGTGCAAGACAATGGCCTACAAATGGCTGTGCTATCACTCCAGCCCCTCTTTTATATCTTAAAGCAGTGCTTTGTAGTTCCCTTTGTAGAGGTCTTTCATCTCTTTAGTTAAGTTGACTCCAAGCTACTTGATTTTCTGAGGCACAATTGTAGATGGGCTTTTTTTTTTTTTTTTTGGTCACACCCGGCAGTGCTCAGGGGTTACTCCTGGCTCCATGCTCAGAAATTGCTCCTGGCAGGCACGGGGGACCATATGGGGCACCGAGATTCAAACCGTTGACCTTTTGCATGAAAGGCAAACACCTTACCTCCATGCTATCTCCCGGGCCCCGGCTTATTTTTTTTTTAATATCTTTCTCCTCTTTCATTATTTGTATAAATAAAAGCTATGGATTTTTTGTGTGCTAATTTTTTGCTTGTTTTTGTGCCACACCCATTGATACTCAGGGATTACTCCTGGCTATGCGCTCAGAAATCAGTCCTGGCTTGGAGGATCATATAGGACACCCCGGATCGAACTGCAATACGTCCTAGGCTAGTGTCTGCAAGGCAGACGCCTTACCTCTCCTCACCACCGCTCTGGCCCCTGAGTGTTAATTTTATAGCCTGCTACATTACCATACAAATCATTGTTTCGGGGAATTTTTAGGATTATCTAAATAGAGCCATGTCACCTGCAAACAATGAGAGCTTGGCTTCTCCCTTTCTTATCTAGATGTCTTTAATATCTTTTTATTGCCTAATTTCTATGTCAAATAATTCCAGTATTCTATTGAATGGAAGTGGCCAGAGGAGACAATGTTGTCTTGTGCTAGATCTTAGAGTATCTAAGAGTAGTATAATGTATAGTATAATGTTTTCAATGGGCTTGTGGTAGATGGCTTTTTACCATATTGATTGACTTGCATATATCAAACCATCCTTGCATCTTTGGAATGAGTCCTACTTGGTCATGGTGTATTACCTTCTTAATGAGTTGTTGGATTCTACTGATTAATATTTTGTTGAGGATCTTTTCATTAAGAATATTGACTTTTAAGGGCCCGGGAGATAGAATGGAGGTAAGGCGTTTGCCTTTCATGCAAAAGGTCATCGGTTCGAATCCCGGTGCCCCATATGGTCCCCCGTGCCCTGCCAGGAGTAATTTCTGAGCATGGAGCCAGGAGTAACCCCTGAGCACTGCCGGGTGTGACCCAAAAACCAAAAAGAAAAAAAAAAAGAATATTGACTTTTAGGGCTGGTGTGATAGTACAGTGGTAAAGGGTTTTCCTTGAACATGGCTAATCCAGGATGGCTCTTGGTTCAAACCCCAGTGTCCCATATGGTCACCTAGCCAGGAGGTATTTCTGAGCACATAGCTAGGAGTAACCCCTGAGCATTACTGGGTGTGGCCCAAAAGACCAAAAACGAAAACAACAAAAAAAAAGAATATTGACTTTTAACTCTCTTTTTTGGTGGTGTCTCTGTTTGCTTTCAGTATCATGGTGATGTTAGTTTCATAAAAACTATTTTGGAGTGTTTGTGTTTCTTCAACTTCCTGGAAGAGCCTGAAAGGAAAAAAAAAAAAAACTGGCAGCACGTCTTCTAAAAGGTTTTAAAAAATTCACTAGTAAATCCATCTTGGTCTAGGCTCCAGATTTTGGAAACCTTTAGATTAATGTTTCAATTTCTTCCATCTTGATAGTCCTTTCCAGACATTCCAGATCATCTTGGTTCAATCTTGGGAGGTTATAGGAATCCAAAAACGTGTTCATTTCTTCCACGTTCTCTTGTTTCATGGGGTAAATATTCTCAATGATTACTCTTCCTTCCTAATGAATGTTTAAATAGCTATACATTTTCCTCTTAATACCCCATATGCTGTGTCCCACAAATTGTGATAAACTATTTCCAGGAATTTTTGATTTTCTCATTGGCTGTATGTATGTTTAAGAGTATGATTTTCTTCCTGATGTAAATATCCCTTGATTATTAATAACTGACCCTTTCTGTTTCATAAACTTTTTAAACTTAAGTCTTTGTCCTCTGATATTATTATGACAATCTCAACCTTACTAGGGAGTTGTTTGATTCAATCATTTTCTTCCATACTTTGACTTTGAGTCTATATTTGCTCTGAATATTCAAATTTGTGGGGGAGCATGCATGGTCAGGAATAAAATCCCATTGTGATGTCTCACTGATCCTTTTTATTTATTTATTTTTTTTGGTTTTTGGGTCACACCCAGTGACACTCAGGGGTTACTCCTGGCTATGCGCTTAGAAGTCGCTCCTGGCTTGGGGGACCATATAGGAAACTGGGGGATCGAACTGTGGTTCGTCCTAGGCTAGTGCAGGCAAGGCAGGCATCTTACCTCCAGCGCCACCGCCCAGCCCCCTCACTGATCCTTTTTAATGATTTTATTTACTAGCATATAATGAACATGGATTCTCATGGTTAGTGAAATGCATTAATCCTTTCCTTTTAAATAGTACATTTTTGATCTTATTAAAGAGCTGTTTGCTTATTCAAGGAAAGTTAACATATTCGTCTATTTTTCTGTAATTTAAAAATTACAATATTTAATTTAATGATTCATATTAAATTTTTTGTGTGTATCATCATGCGAAATAAGAACTAAATAGGATTCTCCTGAGGAACAAAATCAGTAACTGTCTATATGTATAAAATTAAAAGTTTTTTTATATAACTATATAAACTGAGTAGACACAGTGGTTCCAGTCTATGCATTAAAACTGAAGCCAATATTACTCCTGGTATAAGTTCCAGGGCTCAGGATTCAATAAGTCCAACATTTCAGCTCAGATGCCAAGTCAGGAACAGAGAATGTCTGTGCTCAATGAGCTATTTAAGAGGTTTCACTTTTCTTTGGGGAACTTAATATTTCTTTTTACTTAGATGGGGATCATGCCCAGGGATCCTGGGAAGTACATGGTTCCACTTCTGACAACATTCCTTATAGCATAATCTGCCAATGCAGGGTTTAATATCTTAGTGCTGGGGCTGGCATTATGGTGCTCTAGGGCCAGAGATTGTCATAGTGAACTCAGTACTTAGACTTACAGGTCATCAGCTCAACTATATCTCACATCTAAGACCTGTTATATTTTCCTATCTTTGATAAATTATGTGACCCACCAATACTGGAGAGAAAAATTTTCTTTATTTAAACTTCCAATTCAAATGTTAATTTGTACAAAAAACCCTCAATAGACATACTCAGAGTAAATAAGTATATATCTAAATAAGTATATATCTAAAGTATATATCTAAATTGTCATATTCAGTTGATAAACCACCTATTTTAAAGTGATCGTTCTGTCATATTATGAATATGAACATCATATTATGAAGCTCTAAGATTTGACAAATGTTTGCAATTTGACACAACATGATGTAACTAAAGAATATCATGCTGAATGAAGTCAATTAAAAGGAAAGGAATAACTATAGAATGATTTCACTCATATGTATTACCTAAAGATATGCAGCTAGGTAGCCACAAAGAGCTAAAGGTAGCATAATAAGAGATGTGGTGCTGGAAGTTCACTTGATCAGACACACTGAGGTAGATTTGGTGAGAAAAAATTTAGGATTTTGTTTATACCTGCTAGCTGGGCCAGGAACCATAGCTAGATAAGTTCCTTGAAGTTATTGAGAGGGATCAAGGATTCCAAGAGGACTTATATAGAGTATATATATAACAGACAGTACAGTAGTGACTTTTGGTTTACATCATGGTATCAAGAAAAGCAATGATATTGGGGCAACGTGATTGCATTAAATACACTAAAAACATCATAAGACAGGAGTTGTTATCATAGCATCAGAAAATAAGAGCAATTACCTCAAGGAAATTTGGGTTAGGTCATTTACAGCAAGACAAAAGAAAGTTCCCTGTAATAAGGAGTCTTCTGCTTGTGTATTTAACAGCATGTACAAGTAAGTGATAGATCATACATTACACTGATCCACAAAACAGAGTTTGTAGGGAGGGATTGAAAGATTGGAGAACTGGGGGTGGGAGAGGTGGCACTAGAGATAAGGCATCTGCCTTGCAAGTGCTAGCCTAGGACGAATTGCGGTTCGATCCCCGGACATTCCATATGGTCCCCCCAAGCCAAGGCTGATTTCTGAGCACATAGCAAGGAGTAACCCCTGAGCATCAAACTGGTGTGATCCAAACAAACAAACAAACAAACAAACAAACAAAAAAGACAGGAGCACTGATATCCTTGTGGGAAGGAGTTGGGTATGCTGGTGATGAGTGTGGTACTAAAGGCACTGTCATTGATAGTACTGTAGCTCTCAAAAAATTATAATGGTCATACAGTTCCAGGGAGACATCCCAAAGAGTTGGGCTGTATGCATCCGCTGTCCAGTTTCTGGAATTTCTATGATCTTCCCACTTAATAGTACCTGGAAAGACTTCAACTGATAACAAAAATCCTTAATGCGTATTATTTGTATAGATAAGAGTGACTGTTAGCAAACCAAAATAAAACCACAAATATAGGTATGCATATTCCTATCTAATATATTTTGTCTAGGTTCAGAGAGATAGCACAAGAGCCATTTGCCTTACAGCAGACCTGAATCTGGTGCCTGGTACCATAGATGGTCCCCTGAGCAGCACTAGGAATGATTTAGAAATCATTGGAACCAGAGTAAGCCCAAAGCACCACTGGGATGGCCTCCCAAACCAAAAGAAAAATAACTTTTTACCAAAGCAAGTATATAGAGTTTTGAAAAATCAGAATTAAATGATCCTATTGTACCACCTCCCTGACCCCTATTCCTTTTCTCTGTAAGTAATAACTTTTACTTAATATATATATATATATATATATATATATATATATATATTGGTTTTTGGGTCACACCTGGCAGCGCTCAGGGGTTACTCCTGACTCCATGCTCAGAAATTGCCCCCAGCAGGCACGGGGTACCATATGGGGCACCGGGATTTGAACCTATGACCTTTTGCATGAAAGGCAAATGCCTTACCTCCATGCTATCTCCCGGGCCCCAATATTTTTTTATCAAAATAAATATGTGTTTATTTTTGATGTCAAGACTACAATTGGGGGTGCTCAAGGATCACTCCTGGCAGTGTTAGGGGGACCATATGTAGTGCTGGGGATCAAATCAGGGTCAGCCATATACAAGGTAAGCACATTATCCCCTGTGCTATCTCTCTAGTCCCTTTCTTACCATTTTTAATAAATGCTTATAACAATTACTTTTTTTTTAACTTCCTTGCTTATTCATTTCCTGTGTACAAGCAATGTTTTGCTTCTTTTTTCCTCTTTGAAGTCTTGGAATCTCTTCCTTCCTGGCATTCTGAATGTTTTGTGATGTGGTTGGCAAAGTTTTTTGTTGTTGTCATTCTGTTGTTGGATCCAGTCACTCTAGAAATGACTAGGATATTCTTTTCATAGTTTTCACATTTTAGTAAATTATAGGAAATGCTGACATGACTCAACACATTCATTGTTCATCTTTCTCTTACCCTCATCGCTTTATCTTCTTGATTTGATTTTTATTTTCTTCCTTCTATTGTCTCTTCCTGTAAGTTCTTTTCTGTTTGCTTATGTGCTTTTAATGTTCTTCCCTGCTTGCCTTAGATTGTGTCTTCTGTGTTGAGTCTTAGCTCATTTTTTGTGATTTCACATTTCAGAGCAAGACTTTAAACTCATTGGAAGCTCCATGTGCCCCCATTAGATCACTACTGTGGCCCTCCACTGGGTGCAATCAGGCTGCCAGCTTTTGTTTTTCACTTGTAAAGTCCCCTAATGACAGAGCTTGTGAGGCATTTTCATTTGTGGCCATTGGTTTTGTCAAGAAAATCACCCTTCAGTATCCTATCTGGTGGTGAAGGTTATATAGCATATTGATTACACCTGGCAAGAGGACAAGAGAACAGGCGTTGGCTGAGGCCAGGCTAGGGTTATACTTACTTATTCCCTTTGTTTTTAGTTTAGCACCTTTTCTAGCAACTACATCTGGTTTCTCCACATCTGGAGCTCCTCAATTCTAAAGATAATAAAACTCCCATTTCCTGTTGCGATGGGAATGGGATGTTTCCTTGGCTACACATGGAAGACAAAAAGATTGGAAAAGGCATGGGGGGTGGCATCTAACTGCCTAGTACAGATGTGAAGCCTTGGCGGCTAGTGCTTCCAAATCCCAAAACTTCCCGAGTCCTGCGGGGAAAATTAATTTGTTTCCACTGTTATCCTCTCTGTAGGCACAAAGATTTCCTTTATGTGGGTCTTTGACTCATTTACTCCCACTCTGCTTTTTGCTTGAAATATTTTACCTATACTGTAAGCACTGTAGATTCCTTTTCTATTTGCTTAATCTTTAGGAGATATTATTATTCCATTTATGTTATTAAAATAATAGAGCTTTGAGAGAGTAAAGAAATGCATGCTAAATATAAGATATATTTATATCTTGAAAATTATAGCATATTTAAATTTTTATATATAAACATGTAAATATGTCCAAATAGGCAGAAAATACTTATTTTGAAATAAATGTTATGTATTCACAAAGGCTAATAATGAAGAAATTGTTAAAATTATACAAATTATAAAATGTAAGAAAGCTATTCATATTCAGTCATTAAAACCAACAAAATGCATATCCAAATAAAAATTGTATCTACTTGTCAATAATACCAACTATTAAAAAACTGTAACTACTACTATTTACTATTACTCTTAGTAGTATAAGTAAATAATTCTGAAATAAAGTTCAAGTAGGTCACAATGCTTCATTAATAGATTGGTTTGAGGGTCACATCTGGCTATGCTCAGGGCTTACTCCTGGCTCTGTGCTTAGAGATCACTACTGGCAGCGCTCAGGGAAGCTGGGTCAACCATGTTCAAGGCAATCACCTAAACTGCTGAATTATCACTCTGGCCCCTGCATTACAAAGTTTTAATGTAAAGAATATGAGTATTCACATGACTTTGTATTATATATACATATAACATTAAATGCATATACTTAAAATATACAATAAAAAATAAACCTCAAACTCAAGTAGTAGAAAATAGATAAAGAAAAAATCTGAATATTTAATAAAAATAACTATTACTAAAATAGAAAAATTTAAGCAAATGAGCACAATGCAAAGTTGACTAAATAAGACTAATTATGTTTTAAACTTTTGGTTTTTGGGCCACACCCAGCGGTGCTCAGGGGTTACTCCTGGCTGTCTGCTCAAAAATAGCTCTTGGCAGGCATGGAGGACCATATGGGACACCGGGATTCGAACCAACCACCTTTGGCCCTGGATCTGCTGCTTGCAAGGCAAACGCCACTGTGCTATCTCTCTGGGCCCATGTTTTAAACTTTTAAAGAAAAAAGATAAAGATATTTTAAAATGGGACTTCTACAAAGATATTTAGAATTTTATGAAAACTACAGAGTACTTGGGACATTGGTGGTGGGAATGTTGCACTGGTGAAGGGGGTGTTCTTCACATGACCGAAACCTAATCACAAAGACATATGTAATCAAAATGTTTAAATTAAAAAAATTAAAAAAAAATTAAAAAAAAGAAAACTACAGAGTAGCCTATATTATACTTTATACCAATAAATGTAAATATGTAAATGATTTTTAATATACTGTACATGGTAGAAATCAGTTCAAGGTAACATGCTAAGAATCATAAGACTAAGGATCATAGACTAACCTAATTTAGCAATATAACAATTCCTAAAATGTATCAGATGGTGTTATGGTTAAGTCAATCAATCCTTACTAGATAAAAATAATATGACTTTAGATGAACTGCTCCAGATGCCAATTAAAACCCCCCATGTTCTGTAAATTCTAGCTTAACTTCTCACCCAAATAAAATAGTTTTATATTTAATTTAATATATATATATATATTTGTTTTTTTGTTTTTTTTGGGCCACATCCGGTGACGCTCAGGGGTTACTCTTGGCTATTCGCTCAGAAGTCGCTCCTGGCAGGCACGGGGGACCATATGGGGAACCGGGGGATCGAACCGTGGTCCGTCCTAGGTTAGCGCAGGCACCTTATCTCCAGCGCCACCGCCCGGCCCCCTAATTTAATATTTTTTAAAATTTTGATTTTTGGGGGTCCTGCTTGACATTACTTATGGATTACTTCTGACTCCGCACTCAGGAATTTCTCTTAGTAGTACACAGGGGACCCTATGATATGCCAAGGATCGAACTCAGGTTAGCCACATGCAAAGCAAGCAGCTTGAAAGTGTACTATTGCTCCAACTACTTAATAAAGATTTTTAAATGATAAACAAACTAATACAAAAGGAAAGAAAAATATGTCAATCTTACAAAGAATAAATCAAAAGATCAATGTTATTTTAGGAATAATATAAGAAATACAGTACGTGTAGACCTCATGAAAGAAAATGCTTAGGAAGATAATACGGATTCAACATTAGAAATCAAAGCTGTAATTAACAAAAATTTATCATAATTATCAGTTTCAATGTTAGCATGCTAGTTATAGCAGTGCTATTCCACATTAAAGAAACAGTCAAAAGACACCGAAAACCCATTTCAGCAGAGACTACTGGAAATCTGTAAGCACATATCTCCACGTTTCCACACACAGGCCATTCTTTGTGAAGGCCCCAGTTAGCTAGCCAAAGGAAATTGAACTGTGTAAAACTGAAAAGGAAAAGACTGACATTACTCTTAAGCATAAACTTCACATACAATTCAATATGAAATTAAAGGAATGGTCCTCCTCACTTCCAAACATCATCAGCAACCACTGAGATAATAAGGAAAGGATGCTTCTTTTAAAAGATTTCTGTAACTCCTTAGAAAAAGACTTCCTTTATTTTAAACTTTTCTTTCTTTCTTGGCATTTTTTGAACTTACTGAAATATTTATCTATGTGTTACTCCACTATTCTTCTTTCCACCATTTCCCAAACGAGGGCCCGGCATCTGCAAGAGAGGAGGGTAGCTGATTCAAGAGAAGCAGTTTGCAACACTAGTGCTTCTTCCTGCTCCCAGGAGCTAACTGGTGGGTTAGGTTAAATGCTAATGAAGGCACCAAAGGGGACAGAAAGGATAAGGGTGGACCATTTTCCTTCCATAACAAGTTGGAGGTTAAAAGCCAGTGCTGGAGCATGATGGAAAATATTTGGAAGGTTTTAGGACGATAGTTTGTGGAACATCTTTGCAATCTTAGCTATAAGTAACTGAGTTCTCAGCTTCAAGAAAGGTCCTTTTTTATGTGTGCTTTTGTTTTAGGGGATGCCTAGCAGTGCACAAAGCTTATTCCTTGCTCTGAGCTCAGTACTGGTGGTGCTCAGAAAATTGGATGTGGTGCTAGGGATCATTCCTGGACAGGGTACATACAGGACAAATGCTTTATCCACTACTATAATATCACTCTGACCCCTCAACAAAGGTTTGTCTAGGAAATAGGAGTTCTTCAAATCCAACTTATAGCTGGATTGGATTAGCTCTTTAAGCCTTTGTTCTACCTTGAACATGTATCTTACTTGCTTGTCTCTGTCTTTTTCCTTACTTATTTTTACCCTGGAGAAGGCCATGTTATCTATTACATGTGCTCTCTCTCTTGTCTCCCCTCACATGTTTTTTTCAACATAAGCTGTTTTTCATATGCATATACACAAACACCCACATACAAAACCTGGTTGGGGGGGGGGCTTTGATGATTTTAGGAGTCAGATTTTTTCACTTTTCTAATTGATAGACAGAACATTTGACCTGAACCTGCAGTCAGCCTGTTCTCAATTGGGACCAGTGTTTTGAGTCAAACAGGGTCA
>PVKC010005541.1:0-32848 GCA_004027635.1 Crocidura indochinensis | reverse complement strand
CAATACAAAAACCCCTTCCTAACACCTATATTCATTGCAGCACTATTTACCATAGCAAGACTCTGGAAACAACCAAGATGCCCTTCAACAGACGAATGGCTAAAGAAACTGTGGTACATATACACAATGGAATATTATGCAGCTGTCAGGAGAGATGAAGTCATGAAATTTTCCTACACATGGATGTACATGGAATCTACCATGCTGAGTGAAATAAGTCAGAGAGAGAGAGAAAAACGCAGAATGGTATCACTCATCTATGGGTTTTAAGAAAAATGAAAGACATTCTTGCAATAATAATAATTTTCAGACACAAAAGAGAAAAGAGCTGGAAGTTCCAGCTCACCTCATGAAGCTCACCACAAAGAGTGATGAGTTTAGTTAGACAAATAACTACATTTTGAACTGTCCTAAAAATGAGAACGTATGAGGGAAATGGAGAGCCTGTCTATATAGTACAGGTGGGGATTGGGTGGGGAGGAGGGAGATTTGGGACAATGGTGATGGGAACGTTGCATTGGTGATGGGTGGTGTTCTTTACATGACTGAAACCCAAACACAATCATGTATGTAATCAAGGTGTTTAAATAAAATTAAAAAAAGCCTAAGAACCATGGTGGAATTTTGGACACTTTAATGGTATTGGGGTGCATCAAAACCATAAGCATTAATGCTACTATCATGTCTAAACTATAATACAATATAAGATAAAATAGAAGTGTTCACAGTGATGAGCTAATTAAAGGGCTGAATTCTCTGCCACCTTCTTATGAACAGTAGGATTCAATCTTTTCACTCACTGGTATGATTAAGTCTAACCAAGAACCCCATCAGTCCTGTGGCCATAGCCAGGTTCCTCCAACCCTTTCAGGTTGCAACTCAATGCTCGTTAGCCTCCATACAGCTGTTTTTCCTTGCAACATAGACATGCACACACATGTACACATAAGTAAATTTGTAAGTATAGAATTGTAAAATCATCTCACATCTGACTAAGTTACTGATTTCTACCTCCGTGACTCAATACTCATCTCTATATTAGTTTATGTTATCTCTTTTTTTTTTCTTCCTCCAGAGTTTTCTCCAAATGCACAATGAATCTTCCTCTTTTTTTTCTTTTTTTGAAACTTTTTGCAAAGCAGTTAGGTTTCTTTGTTGGGGGCGTGGATGGAATCAGTATGCTGGGAGATCATTGGAAGTTCATGGTCCTTGCCTAAGAACATTGGTCTACAGCCAGATTTCTCCATTTCCCAGAGTAAAACTTCACAAAAAGGAAGAGAATAGGGAAGGAAAAGGAAATCTTAGCCCCTTTAGGAAAGTGTGCACTCTTTCAAGGAGAATGGAACACATACTTTTTCCAACCAGACCAAGAGGAAGAGGGAGGGAGCTGTTCAGATGGCTGCTAGTAAAAAAAAAAAATATGGGCATTTATCTTTGGGTTGGATAGTTGCAGAAAAACTAGATGACTCCAGTGGTTTTAGAGCTGGGCTTTACTGGACAGAAGGGGTTACATATAGCAAGCTGCAGAATGGGTGTAAACAAGACTAGCTCTGGGGAAGCATGGCGATATGCAGGAAACACAAGGATTTCCTTTGGCCAGAGCAGAAGCATAAAAAAGAGTGACAGAGGCTAGAGCAGGGTGGGACTACCGGTGGTGTGGGGGTGAGAGGGGTGAAGGAAGTAAAGAGGAGAACAATAGGTGCCCCCAGCAGCACTGGGCTGTCTCAGGAAACTGCAAGGCCAAGGTGAAGGGGATCTGGCTGCCTTTTGTGCTGTTCTCTCAGTTCTCATTTGGCTCTGAGAAGCAGTTATGTGCTAAGTGGATGGAGGGACTTTCCTTACCTACTTTCTGGTCCTGCAACCAGACTTTGTAGAGTTTTTATTTAGAACCAGAAACCAAGTAAGTACATTGGGACAACATTTCTCATAGAGAAGGAAGAGAATGGACTGTTAGCTATTTGTGGAAAGCTCTAGAGGGCATGCAACAATTATTTCTATCGAACTCTCTATCTAGTAGGCTGCTTGCTGGCTTTCATAATTCTTTTAAACAAAGGATTATGTAAGGGCTAGAGAGATAGTATAATGGGCAGGGTGCTTGCCTTAAGCCCAGCTGACCCAGGTTCAATGCTGGCTTCCCATATGGTCCCTGAGCCAGGAGTGATCCCTGAGCACAGAGCTAGGAGGAAGACCTGAGCACTGCCAGATGTGGCTAAAAACAAAACAGAACGGAACAAAACAAAACAAAAAGGCACAATTTTCAATTTCTCAAATCTGAATTAGCCAACTGGATTCTAGAATTAGAAAAATGCTCTAGAGTTAGAATCATTGGCAGAGCTACAGAGGTTCCTAGGAATAAGGTACAGTAAAATGATACAAGGAAACTAAAACCAATTTAATGCCCTGATTCCTGCCTCCTTTCTGCATGTGACCCCCATTACCCTGCAATAAGCTTCACAGTAATCCTGATTCTGTATTCCCAAGACTTCTTCCTTTGCATCAATTTATTTTGAGAATGTCTGCTTGAAACTGGATATCATATACCTAAATATATGATTTCTATGATGCTGAAATGTATTTCCAAATATCCTGAAGGAAGAATGTGAACAGAACATTGAATGCATGCTGCAACTTAAATATAAAGTTGTTCATGTTCCATAAACAAAAGTATTTGTCCAATTAAACCTTGGGGTTTCCTAGCATGCTAAGGAGATGTGGCAAGGCAATGCTGGTCCTGCTGGAATTTTTATCACCTTGTGGGCATCTCTGGATATTTCTCGTGCTTTACACATACTTTACACTCTTTATCTTCCAGGGATGAGCAGATGGAGTAACCCAGGGCAGCATAGAATCAACCATTCTGTTTATATAGAGATGGAGGACTCTCTCCCATGCCTGCTGGAAGGAAACTGCATCTATTATGCACGTTCTTTTGCCTTTCTTTAAATCCAAATGCCTTTCTCATAAAGGTTCAGAAGTCTAGCAGATAGAAGCTTTCTATTGAGAAAGAACATGTAGCCTAGTGAGATAACTCACAGACTGGCAATGTTTTGGTGAATTATTAATAAATCCAGCAATAAAGAGGATTTCTGCACCTGGAATATAAAACCCACTCGTAATCTCCTTTGAGTTCTTTGGCACTTCCTAAGACTTAAATATCTTACTGCCCTACCTAAGCATAAAGCTTAGAAAGTTGAGTGCATTTCCCTTGCCAGAAGTTCCTGGGAGCTAACTCTTAATTTGCATGACTTAACTATTGGTTCTAGTCTGCTTTCCTATTGTAATGCTTCTCATTGAATGTGTGAGAATGTCATTGGAGGGTAGACAAACAGATAAACCTCCTTTGTCCATTCATCTTCCTTTTGACTTCCATGTGGCACTGAGGCACCTGGTTGGTCATTGTCAAAGATCACAACACTTTGTTCTGCTTTTGTTGTAAAGGCAAATGATAAATTGTTTTGGGGTCATTTTTTATGAGGATGATAAAATCCTCTAATGGGCTTCAGGCACAGTTGCTTTTCTACCAGCCACCCTAAGGTTGCTGTGCAGCTGTTAACATAGCTTAGTCATATTGATCAGACAGGTGTACCTGACAATTTTCTTTCACCTTCTCTTTTGAAGAATTTCCATTGGAATTTGGAGATTGTGAAAGATTATGATTTACCAAGTGAAGGAAAAGGTTATTGTCCAAGCTTCTGTACAAATTATTTTTCTTTGGTTGGTTGATTAGTTGGTTGAATTTGTGGTCACACCTGATGGTTAGTATTCAGGGGTGCTTCCAGAACGCAATGCTTGAATATCACTGCAGAAGGTAGTTGCTTATGGGACTATGTCATGGCAAATATCAAACTTGGGCACCTCTGTGCAGTCTTGCCCTTTCAGCCATCTCCCCATCCTATAGATTCTATTTCTAAAGTAACTTGTTAGTATTCACAGTTCATATCCCATTCGTGTACATTTCTCTAGAGCAACAAGATCAAAGCCCTTTATAGCATAAAGATCATGCCTGATGACATCATAATGATGGTGTGTCTTCTACAATGTCAAATCTGATGTGATGTGCTTCTTTTCATCCTCCAGCTACTTTTTTTGCAAGTGAGTTAATATTAAAGAGGCCTTGGAGAATCTAAAACCTGATGTGGCAACATCAGAAAAATTTTCAAAGAGATAGCCTGAGCCATTCGAGCTAGTGCATTCTGTTATGTCAGTTTAGTACATGAAAATGTCTCTCTTGCATGCAACAATTTTTTTCTTAATTTTGGGCCAGCACATAGTCCTATATTCAGAGTTCATGTTAAACTAATTCTGCTGAGGGGGAGTGTAGCTCTGATGAGTTAAATCTCAGTGATCTCTTTATCCAGGTGCCTCTGGAGCAACTCAAAAGGAAAATATCGAGTCTCAGCAGAAAGTAATAACCTGCTATTTTGCTATGATTATCAAGAAACCAAGAATGGGAGAAGGGGCTGCATTGCCTTATGGATCCCCATTCTTTACGGGGATTCTACAGTGGAATTATCTCAGACAGATGCTATTCTTGCCTCTGCCCTAATGGCCCAGCTATTCTTGACCACCACCCACAAGGGGCTGCAGGAAAGAATGAGCTCCCTGTTCCCAGAAGCTTTCTTGCATGGCCATTCAACAACCCTTCTCTGGCCTCTACAGTCAGCAATGACAGGGATTGTGGTGTCACCACACATACCTAAGTGGCCGCAGACTTAAGGCTACTCCCACCCAGAGCAGGGTCTTCACTAAGCCCAATCAAAGGGTCTCCATGAAACATCATTTGTCTGGCTTGGCTTCCTCTCCTAATGAAAAGGCCTTTCAGTCAGCTCTGCCAACTTTCAAAACAGTTTCCCTTCTGCCAGGAGCTTGACTGAGTCGGTCCATTCCCCCACCCTTCCACTGCCTACTACACAAGTTGTGTGTGTGCCTTAGAGCCTGGGGGTGGTGGATGATAGGAGTGTATGCCTGGGTGGCCTGGGGTAAATTCCTAACCTTTTATTGCCCTCTATAGCGAAAAGGAGATGATGGTGATGATGGCTTATCATCTTTATGGGAGTCTTTATTGAATTAAGTTATAAACTCCCTGGTAGCACTTAGTGATACAAAGGTCTGTCAATGAACGAAGCTGTTGTTTAATTTTCTTTCCCATGTCCATATAACTTTATATATGAAGTACATGGTAGGCACTTTTTTTTCCTTTTTCAAATTATCCAAAAGATTCTAGAATATAGCATTTAGTGTATGTGTCAGTCATCCAAATGCATGTATTTTAAATCCATGGTATGTACCTATGAATAGAGAATGCAAGTAAATTGAAACCAAGTAAACGACTAGGTATATGGGAGTTTTGGTAAAATGAATTCTATGATGTGACCCTTTAGCATGAGTTCCCTCAGCATGAAACAGTAAGACTTAATTTGCATAGCTACTTCAAGACCTCTGTCAATGAAAAAAGAACATTGTTTTCAATAACATTTTAAGGTTCCAATATGTCTCAAGATTTCTTCTAAAATGTATTGCAAAAAAAAAAGGAGCTCTCATGACCTCAACCCCCAAATTCAGTAAAACCATAATAGTCTACTTCCCAAGGTTTTATTTAAACCAGACTTTTCTCAATTGAGTGAGCAAAGAACACTTGTGGACTAGAAGACTGGCTGTGTGTGGTTGAACTAACATACACTGCATTTCTTTTCATTTTTTTCTCTTCTTGTCCAACACCATGTTATTAGCCATTATCTATGGTTTAGGCGTTGGAATAGAGTGCATAAAATGCTTAATCACCAGATAATGTGGTCTTCTTAAAGCATTTTAAAGCTATTACATTAATCCTAAAATTTTTCCTAGGAGGCAAATAAAAGGTGTTTATTTCTCCTCTCTATTGCTGGAGAAGTTAAGAAGAGGAACTGATTGGAAAATTATTTGAATTAACCATAGAGGTTACTCTTCTCCAACTCACACTAATACTGAGCATGGTTTCTTTTTCTGCCACCCTTTACCATTGTGTCGTTGAAGATTTATAACTGTAGTCCTGACTTCCACTACACTGAGTATTGCTTATTTAAGGAAGAATTACCATTTGGGGAATGACTCTCCATCTTCTGGTAGCTCTTACAGTAGCTCATTCACTGTGCTAATCTCCAAGTGACTCATACAACAGCTGCTTAGATTTATGGTCAGTTGATGCATTTAAGGGCTGTCAGCTCCTTGGCTGAAATGCACATTAATAAAGAAGGGGGGGTCTATAAAAACTTACTGCTACAGGGAAGGAAGCCAGGAATCATCACAATGCAAGGATTGTGATGTTTTCACAACTGAAAAAAGGTAAAACCATGCTTTCTTCTCCCAGGTTCTGCAGTCTTAAAATCAAGTCAATTTAGAGGGATTTATCCATGAAATTTTAAGGACAACTTAAAATCCAGAAATTACATATAAACTCTCTGTTCTTTTACCTACCACTACCACAACGGAGAAGTTACTTTTATTGCCAAGACAGAATGATTATTATTTTTTAAAGATTATATGTAAACCCTCCAAGATAGATTTCTGTCTCTGGCACAAGTTTTAATTTATACCCTCATCTAGTACATATTCATTTAGCTACTCAGGAGAAACCAAATCCTAGTGATGCAATACGGACACATAAAACTCTGACAGAACATTCAGATTTGTAAGAGAGAAGAGCCATTATACTTTTCAATAACAAAAAAAATGGGCCGGGGAGATAGCATGGAGGTAGAGTATTTGCCTTTAAAGCAGAAGGATCATGGTTTGAATCCTTGTATCCCCATATGGTCCCCCGAGCTTGCCAGGAGCAATTTCTGAGCATAGAACCAGGAGTAACCCCTGAGCTCTGCCAGGTGTGACCCAAAAAAAATCTCTGATATAAGAGCTAACCTGGAGACCAGTGAAAGGGTATTCACCTTTATTGTGTATTTACCATGTTTTGGATACATTTCTAATTTTCGTTTTATTGATATGGATCTGTTGATTATGTTTGTTGTATATGTATTATATACATAATGTATGTATATCTAGATGTATCATTTTCTATTGATTATGTATGTTGAACTATCCTTACATGCCTGAAATCAAATGCATTTGGTCATGGTCTGTGAGATAATATGAACATAATAATGTTTCTGAAAAAAATTTTCCTTCATTGTACTTGCATAACAATCTCATCAGGGGCATCTTGAGTCATTGCAACAGGCAATATCTACAAGATACCCAAGACTCTGTGTCCTAATCCTCAGAAACTGTGGCAATAACAAGATATACCTAATGGATACACCATAAAATATGTCAGAACTTTCCTGAAAACAAAGATATCATTCATGGACCCTTTTATTTACATAAATCATGACAAAGATCTTTCTCTGCCTACTACTGGAAGTAGTCGGAGAGATTCAACGGATAAAGGGGACTGACCCCACTGCTAATTTAAAGTCAGTGTGGAATAGCCTCAGGTAAATACTAGAAAGATGACTTTAATTCTGAGAATGACCCCTGGTTAACAACCAGCAAGGAAACCTGGACCTCAGTTTTACCATCACAAAAAAATTGAATTCTGCCAACAATCTGAGTCATCTTGAAGTAGATTTTTCCTCCAAACCACAGATAACATCACTACCAGCTAGAATTTTACATAGGAGACCCCCAATAGAGGACCCAGATGAACCATGCAATATTTCTGACATATGAAAATCATGGCAATATATATTGTTTTAAGTGTATGGAGAATGTGCTGCAAAAGCAAATTTATAAGGCAATTATCCGAGATTCAAACTCAAGCTCCCTTTGACCTCAACCAACTTATTTAAAAAGAAAAAAAAAGAAAAAGAACCTTGTATACTTATCATCAAACTAGCTTCAATGGTTAAAGCACACTATAGAAAAAGCTCATTAGTAGATAATTTTGGTTTGAGCCCCCCTTCAGTATGCTCAGGGCTACTCTTAATTTAGTGTTTGTGGGTCACTTTCAATGGTGCCAGGGATCAAACCCAGACCTCTTGCATGAAAAACATGTACTCCAGCCCATTAAGTTATCTCTCTGACTCCCCCAAAGATTTTAAATAATTTTAGATGATCTCTTGGCTTAAGAATTCTCTCCCTTCCTATACCTTATCTCACTTCAGGATCATATACATTTCTGTTAAGTCTCCTCTACACATCACTTTTGGGATTCATATTATATATTACCTCTTTTTCTATCATACTACCTGATTTTGATAAGCCATTTGCAAACTAATTTTGTGTCACACCCGGCAGTGCTCAGGGGTTACTCCTGGCTCCATGCTCAGGAATTGCTCCTGGCAGGCACGGGAGACCATATGGGGCACCGGGATTCGAACCGATGACCTTTTGCATGAAAGGCAAACGCCTTACTTCCATGCTATCTCCCGGGCCCCGTACAAACTAATTTTGTCTAATTTTCTCTATACAATTATTCGGCAAAACAAGTAAAAATCACTCTCTAAATGAAAACCCCAAAGATCAAAGTAACCAGATGAAGTCCAATAATAAAGCAAGTACTTCATGTGTCTGAGACTCTGGGTTCACCTCTTCCCCTCACTCTTCAGCCTTTTGTCCTGTTAAATTCTACTCATTTTTCTTTTCTTTTTTTTTTCTTTTTTTTTGGTTTTTGGTTTTTGGGCCATATTTGGCGGTGCTCAGGGGTTACTCCTGGCTGTCTGCTCAGAAATAGCTCCTGGCAGGCACGGGGGACCATATGGGACACCGGGATTCGAACCAACCACCTTTGGTCCTGGATGGGCTGCTTGCAAGGCAAACGCCAATGTGCTATCTCCGGGCCCTACTCATTTTTCTTTTCCCAACTAAATGGACACCTTCTATCTGAATGTCACATGACCTCTGGGTTAATTTTCTATGTACATTCTCATTCCTTCTCATGTCTAGAAATTAAAACTGATTGATAATGTTATTGAAGTCATTGTATTCATTTTCTGACAGATCCGTGGACTAGAACAAGACCTCTTATGTGTTCATGACTGGTAGGGTATTGGCATATACATGGAGCTCAGCTCATACTAGACGCACAAAATGAATGCATTCATGCACTCAGACATAAATTAAATACTTTTGCCAATGCTCCATCCATTAAAGACATGCCCTTCCAATGGTTTCTTAGTGAAGGTACATTGGTAATGTAAAACATATTTTAACCTCCACCAGTTGTATGCAAGGTCAACAAGTGATTTTAGAGTCCTTCCAATAAAATTGTTACATCCCACTTCCTCAAAACAATACCAAAACCAACAATAAACCTTTTGCAATTCTGAATGAAAAGTCACCTTTAGCACATCATGAAGCAGACTAGTATAGATGCCATTTATCACCTCACCCTGATAGCAAAATTTGCTAATTGTGTCCCTCACCTCCAAATGACTGATGGTGATTTAGGCACAGACTGGAAGCCACTCTAGATAAAGGCTCCAGAACTGGGTTTACCTTTTTTAAAAGAAAACTAAAGCATTGTGATATTCAAAGTTATTCATAGTTGAGTTTAGACATAGAATATTTCAGCACCAATTCCACCACCAGTGTCAGCCTCCCTCCACTAATGTTCTCAGAGTGCACCTCATGCCACCACTCAGCATGCCAGCAAAACAGGCTCATTTTTAAAATCGGATGTTAAAGTTTGGGTCTTGCTATTTCATTGTTGTTGATTCTGGCCTGAATGTTGAGTTTTGTCCTTTCTTAATGCCACCAATGCACCTGAAACTCTTGGCCCCATCCCCTATTATTTGACATCTGTCTTTCTTTTCTTCCACTCAATTTCTTTCCTTCTCTTCACTAGACTCTGGGACTGAGTGTGAATTTACCATCTTTTACAACAAAGATATATTATAAGAACTGCTCTACATTAGCCATTCACCAAATGACTATTGGCATTTTATTTTCTTGAAAAGTAGTGTCTGAAAATTATCTCTCAGTTCCCTTGTGAGTCTGTCCCATGGTGTCAGGCTGTTAACACCCCTGGCTTTGCATGTTTGTGTCATGATTTGCTGCATTGTCTCACTGAGAGAAGTCAAGCAGCATCAGGTTCCAGAAAGTTCATAGATAAATCCCTCTTCTCTGAAAAGGAACATGAGTAATACATTAAAGTTACTTTCAATCTAATTTAAGCTTCTTTATCCCTTTGGCTACTGCCAAGTCATTAGCCATCTATTAAAAATTACTTTCAAATGAATTGTAAGAATCTATTCATGAATCATTTCTTTATAGAAATAACTACCTTCAATGAAACTACTTTTTGCTTTTGTTTAAAAACAAAAATCTTGTACATGCAAGCCTAGCTATTATACAGTAGCATAAATATGCCTAATAGTCAAATCTCACACTCTGAGTGAAACCCCCTTATTCGGTTCCTTGTTACAATTTTGTAGTAAGAGAAAATGGTCGATGAAGTTTGTACACCCTAAGTAAGGAAACTATCCCTGGAATCTGGAGGGAACACTCATACTGGAAACAGAGCTAGAACTTTTCTCTTAAAGGAATAAATGTGTGTGTGTGTGTGTGAGAGAGAGAGAGAGGGGGATGGGGAGAGGGAGAGAGAGATCACATTTCATTCACAAACATAGAAATTCACATTATAGGTACAGTATGGGACAAGATTGTACATGGGACTTTTCAGTGTATTTCCTTACCACTGACTAGTTGGGTGGGGAGATGGTAATCGTGCTAGACTAGATGATCAGTTAGAAACTAGATGAATAAGCTTTGTGAGTCATACTAAGAAATTGTAGAGAAAAATTTCTCCAAGGGATCTTTAATATTCATTACCATGAAAGACCTGAGACCACTGTTATACAAGAACAAATATTTCTTACTATGTTTATACTGAGTATCACATTAAAAGTGAGTTACCCAGTATAGGTTTCCCCTTTGTCTTTTGAGATTTTCTTGTGGATGTGTGTTCCCGGGGGCCTTTTCATCTCCCAACCTGACCTTCTTGAGATTGGCAAAAGGTTTGCGATAGGGAGGACTTGGGAGGAGTTGACGCATTGGGGGATACTTGTAGAGCTAAGTCCGGTTTCAAGTAACTGTCCATGTTAGGAAGGGTTGGTAAGGAGAATCACGCAGCATGAGTCAGGGGGGGAGTTGATTGCCTTTTCTTGAAGGGGGCGAGGTGCGGGTTTGACTGGTTGTTCCTTCACTTCGGTGCTGGGCACTGGATGGCTGGGGTAGAAGGTCATTCTTGATGCCTTTTGGTTTGGGGCTGAGGATGAAGAGTTTTAATAAGTTGGGGAATTTGGGTGGGAGTGAAGGGTGGAGGGATGGTCAAGTTTTCATAAGTATTAGACCTGTATTACACTACTTCTTTACATGTCTTACCCTAAATGCAAGACACTCTCCTGCATCACCTGGTGGCTCGAGCTAATTTAATTTAATTTTTATTTTATTATTTTTTATTTTTATTTATTTTTTCTTCTTTTCTTTTCTTTTTTCTTTATTTCATTTGGTAAAAAACCTTTTTCTCTTTTTATATGTACACGTGAGCAAATTTTTTTTATTTCTATTTTTATCTTCCTTGGGGGGTGTGACCTGTTTTAGTTTTCTTCTCTCTACACCCTCAAATGTACTGGGAAGATAATGTAACACCTTTTCTCCCTGCAAAGGCACACTAAAAAAAAAGGGAGGGAAATCTATAAAACCGAGCTCTTATTCATTAGGGATAAGAACTCATACTTGTTTACAATACAGGTGTACCTCCTACCTTGTAAATATGTCACTTGGACCCAACTTAGACGACAGGTGATCAGACACCAACCGTCCAGCCTTGAACCTGGATCACAATCGTAGAAATGACATACTTTATCACAACAACCACAGGAAACAATCCCAGCTGGGACATCCGTAATAGTGCTCGGACACCAACAAGTGCCAAATCTATTATGAAATACCCTGACGAGGAAAATGGGATCAACTCGACCTAAGAGCAAGTTATCCTACCTCACCAGCTAATGATAAGACAAAACCAGAAGACTTGTTACTTTTTGGTCTATCCATATGCCAAGACCGTGATTTACAGACGACTGGTTGACAGAACTATGGCCAGACTGTATGTATACTGGGACCAATAAAAAAAAAAAACCCTAGTCTAGGGCGAGAGCTACGACCGACATAATAACTATGTTCCCCTAGTTCCAGAGGTCTGTCTGAGACTATAGCAACAGAAGGGATTCCTGGAAACGTAACTGAAGACACTATCCCAGGTCCCTCTCTAGGACCAGCGCAAAGACCAGGTCTGCCAATCACTGAAGACAGATTAAAACGACACTAAGGGAACAGAACTACTAGTACCACACAGAAAAACATAAGCAGAAGTTCAACTCCTTGGCTCGTGTAGATGCCAAGACCTCCAGATACAGAGATCTGATTTTATCACCCAGGATACAGCAGAAATCTCCCATACAAAAGCACCAAGGGGAGAGTAAATGAACCTGAAAGGAGTCTATAGTCAATCCCGTAACAATATATGGCAAGGGTGAAGAAACCCTGTATCTCTTAGGCAAAGGAAATTCCTTTCGAATGACCCCAATATGTACTGTGCATCTGCAGGAGGGAAAAAAAAAACCAAGCACAAAACAATCTTTTTATATTATCATTATTTACGTATCTATCTTTTGTTGATCTCATTATTGTGGATTTTTGAATATATATGCTAAAAAGTCTTCAAGTAAAAGATTCATCCAAAGTAACATACATAATGAAGTGATTTAGAGGGTTTTGTTTGTTTATTTTTGTTTGTTTGTTTGTTTTGGTTTTGGGAGCACATCAGGTGATGCTCAGGGGTTACTCCTGGCTATGTGCTCAGAAATCACTCCTGGCTTGGGGAACCATATGGGACGCCAGAGGATTGAACTGCTGTCTGTCCTAGGTTAATGCAGGCAAGGCCTTACCCCTTGAGCCACCACTCCTGCCTCAATGATTTAGAGTTTTTAAGTAATAAATGTAAGTAAATATATAAACAATAACACAAATAGTATATAAGCATTTCTTTGTTTAAGTCCTTCTTTTTGTGAGTGAGGCTCCAGCGAAGGAAGGAAGGAAGGGAGGGAGGAAGAAAGGAAAGAAGGAAGGAAATATTAGGAAGATTCATCTCTATATATTTCTTTTTCTTTTTTTAGCTTTCTTTATTAAGTGATAAAGGTCTCCAAAAATTAGGGTATGTACCAGTCCAGAACATTCTATGCATTTCTATTTTTAATCTTTATTTAAACACCGTGATTACAAATATGATTGTAGTTGTCTGATTTCAGTTATGTAAAGAGCACCCCCTCTTCACTAGTGCAACATTCTCACCACCAATGTCCCAAATCTCCCTCCTCAACATTCCACCCACACCAGTACTCAAGACAGGTTTTCTACTTCCCTCATTCATTCACATTGTTAGGATAGTTATAAATGGAGTTATTTGGGGCCCGGGAGATAGCATGGAAGTAAGGCGTTTGCCTTTCATGCAAAAGGTCATCAGTTCGAATCCCGGTGCCCCATATGGTCCCCTGTGCCTGCCAGGAGCAATTTCTGAGCATGGAGCCAGGAGTAACCCCTGAGCACTGCTGGGTGTGACCCCCCCAAAAAATAAATGGAGTTATTTCTCTAACAGCACTCATCACTCTTTGTGGTGAGCTTCATGTTGTGAGCTGTATCTTCCAGCCCTCATCTCTTTTGTCTCTGAAAATTATTGCAAGAATGTCTTTCATTTTTCTTAAAACCCTTAGATGAATGAGACCATTCTGCGTCTATCTCTCTTTCTCTGACTTATTTCCCTCAGCATAATAGATTCCTTGTACATCCAAGTATAGGAAAATCTCATGATTTCATCTCTCCTGATGGCTGCATAATATTCCATTGTGTATATGTACCAGAGTTTCTTTAGCCATTCATCTGTTGAAGGGCATCTTGGTTGTTTCCAAGTTTGTTTCCAGAGTCTTGCTATGGTAAATAGTGCTGCAGTGAATATAGGTGTAAGCAAGGGATTTTTGTATTGTATTTTTGTGTTCCTAGGGTATAGTCCTAGGAATGGTATAGCTGGATCGTATAGTAGGCTCAATTTCCATTTTTTGGAGGAATCTCCATATTGCTTTCCATAAAGGTTGGACTAGACAGCATTCCTACCAGCAGTGAAAAAGAGTTCCTTTCTCTCCACATCCCCGCCAGCACTGCTTGTTTTACTTCTTTGTGATGTGTGCCAATCTCAGTGGTGTGAGATGGCACCTCATAGTTGTTTTGATTCGCATCTCCCTGATGATTAGTGATGTGGAGCATTTTTTCATGTGCCCTTTGGCCATTTGCATTTCTTCTTTTACAAAGTATCTGTTCATTTCTTCTTCCCATTTTTTGATGGGGTTAGATGTTTTTTTCTTGTAAAGTTCTGTCAGTACCTTTATATTTTGGATATTAGTCCTTTATCTGATGGGTGTTGGTTGAATAATTTCTTCCACTCAGTGGGTGGCTTTTGTATTCTAGCACTATCTCCTTTGAGGTGCAAAAGCTTCTCAGCTTAGTGTATTCCCATCTGTTAATTTCTGCTTCCACTTGTTTGGAGAGTGCTGTTTCCTCCTTAAAGATGCCTTTAGTCTCTGGGGGGCCGGGCGGTGGCGCTGTAGGTAAGGTGCCTGCCTTGCCTTGTGCTAACCTAGGACAGACCGCGGTTCGATCCCCCGGTTCCCCATATGGTCCCCCGTGCCTGCCAGGAGCAACTTCTGAGCGAATAGCCAGGAGTAACCCCTGAGCGTCACCGGGTGTGGCCCAAAACCCAAAAAAAAATGCCTTTAGTCTCAATGTCATGGAGTGTTTTACCTACATGTTGTTCTATATACTTTACGGTTTCAAATCTGATATCAAGGTCTTTAATCCATTTGAATTTAATTTTCATACATGGTGTTAGCTGGGGGTCTAAGTTCGCTTTTTTGCAAGTGGCTAACCAGTTGTGCCAACACTACCTGTTGAAGAGACTTTCCTTGCTCCATTTAGGATTTCTTTCCCCTTTATCAAAAATTACGTGATTGTATGTCTGGGGAACATTCTCTGACAACTAAAGCCTATTCCACTGATCTGAGGATCTGTCTTTATTTGAATACCATGCTGTTTTGATAACTATTGCTTTGTAATACAGTTTAAAGTTGGGGAAAGTATTGCTTCCCAGTTTCTCTTCCCAAGGAGTGCTTTAGCTATTTGAGGGTGTTTATTGTTCCAAATGACTTTCAACAGTGTTTGATTCACTTCTTTGAAGAATGTTATGGGTATCTTAAGAGGAATCGTGTTAAATCTGTACAATGCTTTGGGGAGTATTGCCATTTTAATGATGTTGATCTTGCCAATCCATGAGCAGGGTATGTGTTTCCATTTCTGCTTGTCCTCTCTTATTTTTTGGAGCAGTGTCTTTATAGTTTTCTTTGTATAGATCATTCACATCTTTAGTCAGGTTGACTCCAAGATATTTTAATTTGTGTGGCATTAATGTAAATGGGGTTGTTTTCTTAATGTTCATTTCTTCCCTATCATTATTGTGTATAAAAAGGCCATTGATTATTGTGTGTTAATTTTGTAGCCTGTCACATTGCTATATGAACCTATTGTTTCTAGAAGCCGTTTGGTAGAGTCTTTAGGGTTTTCTAAGTAGAGTACCATGTCATCTGCAAACAGTGAGAGTTTGACTTCTTCCTTATCTAACTGGATTTCCTTGATATCTTTTTCTTGCCTAATCGCCATAGCAAGCACTTCCAGTACTATGTTGAATAGGAGTGATGAGAGAGGATAGCCTTGTCTTGTACCAGAATTCAGAAGAAAGGCTTTATTTTTCTCCACTGAGGATAGTATTTGCCATTGGCTTGTGTTACATGGCCTTAACCATATTGAGAAAGATTCCTTCCATCCGCATCTTGCTGAGTTTTTATCAAAAATAGGTGTTGGACCTTATCAAATGCTTTCTCTGTGTCTATTGATATGCCCATGTGATTTTTATTTTTCTTGTTGTTGATGCTGTGTATCTTGTTGTTGATGCTGTGTATGATGTTGATAGATTTATGGATGTTAAACCATCCTTGCATTCCAGGGATGAAACCTACTTGATCATAGTGAATGATCTTCTTGATGAGGCATTGGATCCTGTTTGCCAGGATTTTGTTGAGGATCTTTGCATCTGTATTCATCAGGGATATTGGTCTGTAATTTTCTTTTTTGGCAGCATCTCTATCTAGTTTTGTTTTTAATGGGATGTTGGCTTATAAAAGCTATTTGGAAGTTGTCCTGTTTTTTTCAATTTTATAAAAGATCCTGACCATTATTGGTAGTAGTTCCTCTTGAAAAGTTTGAAAGAATTCATTCGTGAATCCATCCAAGCCTGGGCTTTTATTTTTGGGCAAACTTTTGATTACAGTTTTAATTTCCTCAATAGTGATGGGGGTGTTTATATGTGCCACATCCTCTTTATTCAAACTTGGAAGATTATATGAGTTCAAAATTTTATCCATTTCCTCCAGGTTCTCATATTTAGGGGCATAGAGTTTTTCAAAGTAGTCTCTGAATACCCTTTGAATGTCTGCAGTATCTGTTGTGATCTCCCCCTTTTCATTTCTAATATGCGTTATCAAGTTTCTCTCCCTCTCTTTGTGAGTTTTGCCAATGATCTATCAATCTTCTTTTCTTTTTCAAAATCCAACTTCTGCTTTTTTTTTTTTTTTGGTTTCCACTTCATTGATACCTGCTCTTAACTTTGTTATTTTCTCTGTCTTCCTATTTTTGGTTCCTTTTGTTGATCCTTTTCTAATTCTATAAGCTGTGTCATTAAGCTATTCATTAAGCTGTGTCATTAAGCTCCTTCTTCCTTCCTGATGTGTGCTTGTAAAGCTATAAAATTTTCCTCTCAGTACTGCTTTTGCTGTCTCCCATAGTTTTGATAGTTTGTGTTTTCATTGTCATGTTTCCAGGAAAGTTTTGATTTCCTCTTTGATTTCTTCTTGCACCCACTGGTTGTTCAGTAGTAGGCTGTTTAATTTCCCATTGTTAAACTATTTCTTCTGTGTAGTTCACATCTAATTTCAGAGCCTTGTAGTCAGCATAGGTAGCCTACAAAATTTCTATTCTCTTGATTTTATGGAGGTATGTTTTTGTGCCAGCATGTGGTCTATCCTGGAGAATGACACATGTACGTTGGAAAAGAATATGTATCCAGGTTTCTGAGGTTGGAGTGCCCTATATCTATCTACTAGGCCTCTTTCTTCCATTTCTATTTTTAGATCTAGTATATTTTTGTTGGGCTTCAATGTGGTTGACCTATCAAGTGTGGACAGGGCCCTGTTGAGTTCTCCCACAATTATTGTTTTATTTTGATATCCTTTTTCAGATTTGTCTACAACTGTATTAAATATTTTGCTGGTCATATTGGGTGCATTTATGCTTACAAGTGTGATTTCTTCTATTTGTACATATCCTTTGATTAGTAAAAAATGTCCATCTTTGTTCCTCACAACTTTTCTGAGTATAAAGTTTGTGCCATCTGATATTAGTATGGCCACTCCAACTTTTTTAAGAGTGTTGTTTGCTTAAATAATTTTCCTCCAGCCTTTTATTTTGAGTCTATGTTTGTTCTGACTATTCTGGTGTGTTTCTTATAGGCAGCAGAAGGTTGGGTTCAGTGTTTTGATCTATTTCTCCACTCTGTGTCTCTTAAAGGGTGCATTTAGTCCATGAACATTGAGAGAGATCATTTTCATGGGATTCAGTGCCATATTTGAGTAGAAGTTTGGTGTGTTTGTTGATCTGTCTTGTCTTAAATTAGACCTTCCAGTTTTTCTTTTAAGGCTGGTTCTGAGTCTGTAAAGTTTCTTAGCTGTTGTTTATCGGTGAAACTATGTATACTTCCTTCAAACCTGAGAATGGGTTTTGCTGGGTGCAGTATTCTAAGAGAAGCATTTATTTCATTGAGTTTTGTCACTATATCCCACCACTGCCTTCTGGCATTGAGTGCTTCTGGTGACAGGTCTGCTGTAAATTTCAAGGATGCTCCCTGAAATGTAATTTCCCTTTTTGATCTTGCTTCTTTCAGTATTCTGTCTCTATTTGTGGGATTCATCATTGTGACTAGAATGTGTCTTGGGGTGTTTTTCCTGGGGTCTCTTTTTGCTGATACTCTTCAGGCATGCAGGACTTGGTCACATATATTATTTAGCTCTGGTAGTTTCTCTGTGATGATGTTCTTGACTGTTGATTCTTCCTGGAGATTTTCTTCTTGGGTCCTGGGACTCCAATGATTTTTAAGTTATTTCTGTTAAACTTATCAAAGACATCTGTTTTCATCTTTTGATATCCTTTGAGTAATTTTCCCATTATCTAATCATTTGCTTTAAGGCTTTTCTTCCAATCTCTTCTGCTGTATGAAGTTGTTATGCATCTCATCTTCCAGCTCACTAATTCTATCCTCAGCTGCTGTTACCCTGTGGAAGAGCTTATCCATTGAGTCTTTCAATTCATCTACTGAGTTTTTCAGACCTGTTATTTGACCTGATATTTCAGTTTGGAGTTTTCTGATTTCTATCTTCATATTCTCTTGATTCTTACTAGTGTTCTGTTCTATACTTTCTTTGAGTTCTGTGAACATCCTCCATAGTTCTCTAAACTCCATTTCTAAAAGACTAACTAGGCCATTGTCGGGTCATCAGAGTTGCCATCTTCATTCTCTATGCCTGATGTTGGTCTGCGTAGTTTCCCCATTGTCACACTTGTATTGTGAGTTTTTCTATGTGCTGTGGTGGTATTCATTAGCTAGGTGGAGTATGCTGCTGTGAAGCGAAGCAGAGAGGCAACGTTCCTCTGCTTCCACCCCTTGTGGTGGGAAGACTCACCTCAGAAGAAGTATGCTAGGGACAATGAAATTTCCCAGGCTGGAGCAAGCAGGGGGAAGCCTCAAAATGGCTGCTATGCTTAAGAGACTCAACAGAGTCAGCTTTATCCACAATTTCCAGGCAGGGAAGACTCACCTCAGAAGAAGCAAGCCCTGAAGGTATGGGTGCCAGGGATGATCAAAGTTCCCAGTCTGGAGCAAGCAGGAGGAAGCCTCAAAATGGCTGCTGTGCTTAAGCGGCCCAGCAGGGTTAGCTTTATCAACAGTTTCCAGCCAGGGAAAGTCTATAAATTTCTTTTAAGAGAAATATCTTTGTATTTCTTTCATGTTCCTCAATGAGATGATTTTGAGATCCTTACAGATATCTAACTGTTTCACATTCCAAGATAATCCACACGTGCTGTTTCTTTGCTTCAATGATAAAATAATACAAATTAGAAACCAATGAAGCTTGCAATCTCTCAAAATTAAGTGTGTTAATAGAAAGACTTCCTCAACTCTAATCCCCAACTCTAGTTACATTTTTCCCGCTTTACCTTGTGCAAGACTGGACAAGGCTGGTACTTCCTGATGTGGGAAGAGCCATACCTGGGGTTGGCATGGAAAGGAGAGGCAGGCATCAAACCTCTGGCAAGTCTCCACACTCCTCATCAGTCTTTAGCTTTATTTCACTAGTGTGATATGCTCCCTAAATCCTTCCTGGTCCTGCAGGTTGATTTGACTTTTAACCATTTCAGAACCCTTTATGTGTTGTTGGTCATGCAGTCAATTCCTAAGGTCAGCTGGTTGTAGCTGCTCTATCTTCTTCGCTTTGGAACTGGGAACTGTCAGACCCGTTTCAGATAGAAGCACTTGAATTAAAACCAGAATGGAAGGAAGCTCTGGTTGTCATGTAGAAAATGTATTTCTGCTCATCTCATCTCTAAGAAATGCATCATTCTTTTAATTATAAGATTTCAGAAGCTGTTTGTTAATTAAACTACATCAAAGTTGTCTTCATTTTCCCCTACCCCTCACCTTGTCGAGTAGTTTTAAGAGAACCCTCTGTCCTTGAAAAGCAAAGGGATACATTCCCCACCCCGCCTCCGAGGAAAAGTCGGTCCTCAAAACCCCTCAATAAGAATGTGGCTGTCAAGTCTCGGAAAGTATTTGGCTATGGAAAAGGTTAATGAAAGTGGGTTATTTATAGTCTTTCTGTAATTACAGCAAAGGCAACTGAAACCCATATGCTGAGCTTATAGCATTATAAAGAACTTCACTTCACCTAGGCAACTGACATTTTGAATTCCTTTCCCCAAGTCATGTGTAAGGTTTCCATTGATTCAGATTTTATGTGAGGTATTTGATAGGTGGTTTTCCTAAAAGAACACCCCTATGATAAATAAGTCAAAGGAAGTTTTTAAAAAGAATAAATAAATTTTAAATTAAATACTTTTAAAAATACTTGTTAAATGTGTTTATTAAATTGCATATATTCATTATTACTAATACCTATTAAAATACATTTAAAAATGGTATGGCAATGGAAGAGGGTCTTCTCGTTTCATTTGTTCTGTCATAAAATTTCTAAGAAATGGGGGGGAATCTCAGAATGCACTAGCAATATATTGGTATTAAATATTCAGGCTTGGCTGAATTAAGCTAGTAAGAAAATGTTATGCTCACTTCGGCAGCACATATACTAAAATTGGAACAATACAGAGAAGATTAACATGGTCCTTGCACAAGGAAGACACGCAAATTCATAAAGTGTTCCATATTTTTAAGTATTAATACTCCCCCAAAAAGAAAATATTAATGAGTCTTGATCATAAATAAGGATCTTGATCATGTGAGAGATAATGAGTCTTAGAAATTAAAATAGAGGAAAGAAGAAGGCTGGAGGAAGGTGTTTGTACAAAGAGGCAAAAATGCATAAGCAAATAAGGTTGCAGAGGATGTGAATTTTCCTTATTTTGAAAAGATGCTTGCAGGTAACAGTATGATGACATAACAGTGACATACAGAAATGTTCATTAATTGATATAGCATGTGATTCTAAATATTTAAGGTCTGCTCACTGAGCCAGCAACAAAGGAACAAATAAACATTTTTAAATTTTAATATATTTTATAATGCTTAAATTCATTCAAGATACTATATATTAAGATTCTAATGATTAGATGGCCTAATCGATATTGATGACAAATTTGTTCTTGAGTTTAATAAAGGAATTTGGAGAAAAAGAAGTTGGAGATATTTTGTTATTAATGGTATGTGTGACCTCAAATGGAGAAATTGACTCAAAGTTTGATCAGGCTCCTTTGCATAATATCATGGGATTAGAATGATGTCACTCTCAATTCTCACTTCTCCAGGAACTCATAATGATAAGACAGAAATGTAATCTTTCTCTATCCACTACTTCACTCACCTTTGATCCCGTGATTGTCTCACTGTTCTTCCTAGTCTGCTTTTTATGGGCCCGCTGATAATTGTTTCCTTTATGATTAAATTCTGTTTAAAAATCAAGTTTCTTCATATTTCTATGCTGCCCAGTAAAAAAACTGCAGAAATTATTTAGTTGTAGAAAAATATCGTGAAAATAATTCCATATAACATAGTTATTTTATTTTATACATCTTATAACCTTGAATTACATTGATCTAGTTAAGTTTTAACTTTTATGTTATTAAATACACACACAATTCTAGGTCTGGAAGATAGTCCAAGTCTTAGGAAACATGCTTGAGCAAGAACCCTCAGACCCATCTCCAGGTCCAGTGTACAATGGACATCACCAGGAATAGCCTCTCGCTGAAGAACTAGGCCAGAGAAATAGTACAGTAAGTATATACATTTTTTGCACTCAGTTGACCCAGTTTGATTCCTGGCATCCCATATAGAACCCAGAGGACCGCCAGAAGTTATTCCTGAGTACAGAGCCAGAAGTAACCACTGAGCATTGCTTAACCCCCCTCCCCGAAAGAAAACCCACTAGAAAGATAATTTCATTAAAACTTTCTTCTGAGTGTTTTGGTTAAAATAAAGCTAAGGTAGTAAGTAGTTTGCATTCTTCAAGAAACATAGCCTCCTACCACTTAAAAGGAAAATGAAAGAAGGAATTGTATTCTATTGAAATCCCAAGCCTCCAATTTTGCCTGCTAGCAACTTCTAGAGAGTTGTTAGAGGCTGCTCAGCAATGGCCCTAGATAATTCTTCTGAAGAAAATGTTGTGCCTGGAAATGTACCACCAGTTTCAAATCTCAGTGACCTTTCTTGGGATAAGAGTAATTATGGAGTTATTTTTCTTTCCACTGATCCCTATGCTTCCTATCATTATCCAGTTCCTTTTTATTCCTTTCTATAGCACGTGCAATTGGAATTGACTATAAATAGTGGTAATTCTGAAGATTTGTGAAAGAAAGAACTAATTAATCACTATGCTCCATCTGAAATTGGCAACAGGAGTTGCCTTTGAGAAGCTAAAAACTTTTTCCCTTCCAAATTTGTGTTCATTCCTGTACTAACTAGAGCTGTCACATGCTCTTCCTTCAACCCAACACGTGCTATTGAGTAATGGCCCACTACCTTGACTGTGCTGAGAAAGGATAAAAATCAGGAATGCACAAAAGCATCTCCTTAATAGGTGGCACCACTCATTGCTTCAAGGCTTTGCCTCAATCCAACATTATGTTTCCCTTACTCGTGGTGCACTAAATCTTAGTCTTGCTCTTTTACATGTGTTTCTTTTTAAAAAGGAAAGAGATGTGTCATCAAGATGTTTGTTAATATGGCATTTATTTAAACCAAAAATCAGTTGATATTTTCTGAAATAGGAGCGATGACAGTACAGCAGGTTAGGTGTTTGACATGCCAGGGTTTGATTCCTAGACCCCTGAACACCTGAGTCAGGGGTAATCCCTGAGCATTGCCAGATATGGCCTCAAAACAATAAACAAAATCAGTTTATATCTTCAAGGAAATGAATTTCAAAGAGAGAAATTTAGAATAATGTTCAATGTAAACGTTTTTGTTCACTGACTATAAAAATGGGAATTACATATATATGATACAGACCCTGAAGCATGGAAAATTGCTACATGGAAATTCAGATTTCTACATGAAAAAAAAGAACCTATTTTGTTTGGGGTCCTGCTGCAAAAATAGAAGTGCAGTGAAATGCAAAACTTAACTGTTAAAAGACCAGAAATGTAGTCAGGGTTCAGGCAATGTGAATAGTCAAAGCATGGACAAAGGGAAGAGATGTGTCAGAGCTAGTTTAAGTTCAGCTGTATGAGCTGTATGAACTGTATGCCTTGCATACAGCTGAACATAATTTTATTCACAGCACTACATAGTACCCTAAGCACCTCTGTGAGCAGCCTCTGAGCAGAGAATCCCCAGCACAAAAATTGAAAAATAAAAGAGAGGAAAAACACCAGAAATTCACATCTTATTCTTTATCACAACTCTTGTGAACCTGAGACTGCCCCCACAAGGAACTGCTAATTTTTTGCAACTTTACAAATTTCCTAGAAAGTGTATGAGGAACATGCTAAAGCAATGGCACAGAATCAACTTTTATTATGCAGCAATAAAAAATACCTCAATTATATATGTGTGCATATGTGTATATATATATATATATAGGTATATATCCTATGGCCTTGTACTTCCAATACTGTTTCATACTAATTGCATTTCATTGGCCACATTAGCTAAATCCTCTAATCCCTAGTTTCCTGATATGCCTGAATGGTCCAGCAATCCATGAAAAATGCTTTTCTTGTCAGTGAAACAAGTCTACATTTTCTCTTTCTCTGTCCCAGGTGCTTCCTTAATGCTGTGTAATCTACAGGTAGACAAGGCAGGCTTTTCAGGGTGACATATTCCTCCCTGTCTTTTCTCATTCCTTTCAATATTGTGCTGGTTACTGGTTAACAACCATCTGGAGGATGGGGGAGTAGGAACGCCCTCACTGGTAGTGCTTGCCAATTTCTGTGTTGTAAATATTTCCACCAAGGCCGATGTCGAGCAACTCACAAAATTCCTGAAATTTTGACAATCACCTCTTGTAAAGTAGAACAAACTAAGAGATTCCAATACATCACTGCTTCTTCCATTCATAAAACAGTTTTAAAGTGTGTCTATTCAATGTCATGTAGGCACTTTCAAACTTCACATTCATAATCCCTAGCTTAAGATTGTAGAGAGGTTTTGACGGGAAATTCAGAAAGGCAGTACAGCATGTTTATCATATTTTAGTGCTAAAGCCCTGGAGCAACACTCAAAATGAAACACCTTAATAGTTCTTCTGGTAAATTAATAAAAATTCATACTGACTTTGCGGTTTTCTTTCTTTTTCTTTTTCTTTCTTTTTCTTTTCTTTTTCTTTTCTTTTCTTTTTTCTTTCTTTTTTCTTTTTTTTAGTTTTTAGGTCATATTAGAGGCACTCAGGAGTTACTCCTGGTTCTACATTCAGAAATAACTCCTGGCAGGCTCAGTTGACCACATAGAATGCTGAGGATGGATCCCAGGTACAAAGCAAATGCCCTACCTCTGTTCTCTTTCTCCAGCCCCACATACTGACTTTTTAAAACTATCAATAGTCTCTAAACATTACAGAGAGTTGCTGTGTTGTTTGTTTGAGGAATGAGAGTAGCCACACCTGGTGGTGCTGAAGGACTATTCCATACTCTGTATCTAGAGGTGACTCCCAGTTTCTTGAGAGACCGATGGTGATAAGAACTCAGGCCTCTTGACTACAAAGCATGCACTCCAACTCTTTCAACTATCTCTTCAGCCCCTAAAGGTAAGTTTTCTAAATCATTCCTATTGAATTACCAGGATTAGCAATACTATTAATTATATATTTTATGCATACAGAGGTGAGCTTTGTTGTTTTGTTTTGTTTTGTTTGGGACCTCCCTGGTGGTGCTCAAGACTTCCTCCTGGCTCTTTGCTTCGGGATCACTCTTGCCAAGGCTCAGAAGACCATAGATAATAATGTGAGATTGAACCCTTACAGTCACTTACAATGCAAAAGCCCCCCAAACCTCCAAAAGTGGTATTTTTATTGTAAAATAAATCTAAGGACAAACTTTGATTCAAATTATTTCTTTAACTTTCATTTGTGGGCCATATATATATTAGAGTGAGTTCATATTTGCCCTGCACAAGGCTGACTCTGGTTTGATACTTGACACCCACATGGCCCCCATCTCCACCAGGAGTAATCCCTGAGTCTCACTGGGGGGTAGTCCCCTAAAAAAAGCCTTCCAATTTGTCTGACTGTTTTAGAAATTAAAAAGACTGAACTTTCATTGTTTTCAATGACTTCCTATCAGACCATTTGAATGCCTTTGTCCATGAACAACTGCTCAGGAGCACTCAGTGGTCATGAAGTCCTAGGCAGGTCATGAAGTACTAGGCAGCATCCAAAATAAGACCAAAATATGGCATCCATAATAAAACAACTACAGTATGATAGTTCAGGTGACAGATAGGGCACATAGAATCTCACCCTGCACTCACAAGCCTCAGTATACCTGACATCAAAGAAGACAGCTTTGAGCATACCCCCTTTTATCAAATGGAGAAAATATGCCTTGTTGTATATTTGAATAAAGATACATTGAGTGTTAAATAAGAAAATGCAGACTATAAAAGGCAATAAATAGTACTGGGAATTGACCTCCATTACTGAGCTTACCAAAGGGGTTGTGGCATTAGAACACTGCATGCATAAAACCCATATCATGAGCAGTATTATAAATCAGGGTGCATCCAGAATTTGAGAAAAGGAAATGTACTTAATATGAAGTTGGGATGTAGAACTTGCTTTCAAAACCATTAGCAATAATTACTATGCCTACAACTTGTAATTATTGCTTGCACCCTGCAATTTGCAACAATAAGAGATATAGAAGAAGAAAAATAAAGAACTAAAAGGAGGGTTCTGTCACCTGCTTATTGTTAAAATTAATTAAAATTGATTGGTTTTCATGGGTAAATTTTATTTCATTTCCCTCCCACTTATAATTTGAACCATAGCATTCATTGCACTGAATTCTTAGAAGGGGGATATAATTTCTCTTAATTTTTCCTCATGCTGTTAATCACATGTATTTAAGAAAAAAGAAGGTAAAGGAAGAGAGGAGGAGAAGAAAGAAGTCAACAATTTCCTCTTCTTATTTTTTGTCTGAAAAGTTGTTCATAAGTAATTGTGGGTGAAAGAAAAAGAGCAAACTGGTGGTCTGAAAGAAGAACTTATCTTACAGGAATGTTAGTTTGGCCAAAGGAGTCTTAAAAACGATTGAATTGGGTGGAGGGGGTGAGAGAGATAGAACAGTGGACAGTGTGCTTACCTTGCACAGGTTCAATCTTTGACACTACATATGGTCACCAGATTAATACTAGGAATGATCCCTAAGCAAAGAGCAGAAGTATCCTTAAGCAGTGAAGTGTGTGGTCCAAAAGACCCCCCATAAAGAAACTTGGGTTCAAGACAGAGAAATGGTAAACAGGAGGTAAAGTATTTGGCTTGCATGCAACTCAACTCGGCTTGAACCCCCATTATTACATATGGCTCTTTGAGCACTGCCAATGGTCATTCCTGAGCACAGAGTTTAGACTAAGACCTGAGCCCTGTCAGTAATGACCAAAAAGAGCAAAGATGCTCGAATCCATCTGCCTTCAGTGTTTCCCACATGCTCACAACACTGAACTGCTGCATAACTTTTTTTATTCTCCTGTCCCTAGAAAGAGTTAAAATTGTAGATGCCCAATCAAAAGGGATACTTCTCAGTACTCAGACTGCTGGATTTTAGGATGAAATAACCCTTTATCATGCAGAACTGATCAGCATTACAGAAAGTTTAGCAACCACCAAAAATGCCACCTTTTCCACATTTTCAAATAACTCTAGTGGTGGATGGTTACTCCTTGGAAACGCCTAAACTAATTTTTAATAATAATATCTTTATTTAAGCACCATGATTACAAACATGTTTGTAGTTGAGTTTCAGTCATAAAAAATAACACCCTCCTTTACCAGTGCAACATTCCTGTCACCACTGCACCCCATCACTCTCCTCCCCCACCACCTGCCTATATTTAATACAGGCATTCTACTTCTCTCACTCATTAACATTCTCATAATAGTTGTTGATGCAGTTATTTCTCTAACTGTACTCACCACTCCTTATGGTGAGCTTTATATAGGAACTGGTCCTTCTTGCTCTTATCTCTATTGTCTCTGGGTATTATTACAATGCTGTCTTTTATTTTCCTTAAATTTCACAAATGAGTGAGACTACTATGTGTCTATCTCTATCATTGACTTACTTTACTCAGCATAATAGTTTCCATGTCCATGTATGTGTAGGAAAACTTCATAACTTCATTTTTCCTGATGGATGCATAGTATCCCATTGTGTGGAAGTACCACAGTTTCTTGAGCCACTCATCTGTTGCAATGAATATAGATGTGCAGAAGGCGTTTTTGTATTGTGCTTTTGTGTTCCTAGGGTATATCTCTAGGAGTGCTATAGCTGGATCATATGGGAGCTCAATTTCCAGTTTGAAGAATCTCCATGGTTTTCTATAAAGGCTGGACTAGACAGCATTCCCACCAGCAGTTAGAGTTCCTTTCTCCACACATCTCTGCCAGCATTATTCTTGTTCTTTGTGATGTTTGACATTCTGTGGCATGACATGGTACCTCATTGTTGTTTTGATTTGCATTACATGATAATTAGTGATGTGGAGCATTTTTCATGTGCCTTTTGGCCATTTGTATTTCTTCTTTGAAGAAGTGTCTGTTCATTTCTTCTCCTCACTTTTTGATGAGGTTAGATGTTTTATTCCTGTTAAGTTGTGTCAGTACCTTTGTATTTCTTAGATATTAGCCCCTTATCTGATGGGTATTGGGTAAATAGTCTCTTCCATTATGTGGGTGGCCTTTGTATTCTAGTTACTATTTCCTTTGAGGTGCAGAAGCTTCTCAGTTTAATATTGTTTATCTCTGCTTCCACTTGTTTGAACAGTGGTGTTTTCTCCTTGAAGATGCCTTTAGTTTGAATGTCATAGAGTATTTTACCTACATGTTATTCTATATACCTTATGGTTCTATATACCTTATGGTTCTGTATCAATATCTTTAATCCATTTTGATTTGACATTTGTGAATAGTGTTAGATGGAGGTCCAAGTTTGCCTTTTTGCATGTAGCTGAGCAGTTGTCCCAACACCACTTTTTGAAGAGACTTTCCTTGCTCCGTTTTTATTTTCTTGCCACCTTTTAAAAGATTATTTGATTGTATGTCTGGGGGACATTCTCTGAATACTCAAGTCTATTCCATTGATCTGAGGGTCTGTTTTTATTCCAATACCATGCTGTTTTAATGACTATTGCTTTGTAATACAATTTAAAGTTGGGGAAAGTGATGTCTCTCATATTCTTTTTCCTTAGGGTTGCTGTAGCTATCCACATTTGTTCCAAATGAATTTCAGGAGTGCTTGATCCACTTCTTTGACTAATATAATGGGTATCCATAGAGGACATGGATTAATTCTGTACAATGTTTTGAGGAGTATCATCATTTAATTTGCTAATCTTCCCAATCCATTAAAAAGATATGTGTCTCCATTTTCTTGAAGCAGTGTTTTGTAGTTTTCTTTGTGTAGGTCCTTCACTTCTTCAGTTCAGTAGGCTACAAAGTATTTGAGTTTGTGTGGCACTAGTGTGAATGTGATTGTATTTTTAATGTCCATTTATTCTCTATCATTATGTAAAAGAAGGCCATTGGTTTTTGTGTGTTAATTTTGTATACCGCTTCTTTACTATATAAATCTATTGTTTCTGAAAGTGTTTTTAATCATTTTTATTGAAACCAATGTGAATTACAAGTCTTTCACAGTTATATTTAATGTACATAGTGATAGCGAATTGGGGCATTTTCCACCACCAGTGTTGACCTCCATCCATCACTGTTCCCAGCATGCATCCCATACCTACACCCTTAGCCACACCCCCCTCCCCGCCCCCAGACTGCTGGTGTAAAAGGTCCCTTTTGTGTAGTTTGATCCTCTTGATTCTATTGTAGTTGACTTTGAGTTGGATATTTAGGTCTGACCATTTTTTATTTCCACTCAATGCTCATGAGACTGCTTTGCCCCTGGTACCATCCACATTTTTTTCTCAATTTGTAGGAAGCCATAGAGATATGAGGCAGAACAAGATGATTCATGTTCTGTATAAAAAAAGGAGAAGAAAGTGGGCAGGATCCCCTGTCTAGAAGCTATAAATTTTAATGAACAATAAAAGAAAAAGAAATGGGGGGAAGTTTCTAAAGTGGCAAGTTTGTGGGGAATTGTTCCTTTTGTTTGTTTGTTTGTTTGTTTTCATAGACACAGTAAGTATTGGGGAAATTAGAAAGGAAATTTCCTTGACCTAAGAGATGCAGGGTGTCTCCACCCTTGAAGCATACTGTCCTGCGACTGACTACAGGCTCTGGATATGTTTGTTATCAAACCCCAAGGTCTTTCATTATAGTCCCAGGAAACATTCTGCTCAATTGTGTTAGTCAGTCTTCTGTTAATTCTTCTGTTAATTAGAGATCTAGGGGTTTTTTTTTCACAGTTTCTAGGACAAAGTCTAGGATGGAGTCTTTCTTTATGGTCCTAGGAAGAGTTCTGCTCAGTGGCAGTTGTTGTACTCAATTTTCTGTAATTAGTGATCTTGGTTTTTACACAGATCCTAGGAGGGAGTGTCCTCTAATTTCATCTCACTGTTAGGTGATGAGGTAGGGCAACCTGCCCTTAGCTTAAGTTGTTGCTGTTTCCTCATCATCAAGGTATCACATGAACCTAGCCTGGCACAAGTTGGTGCTGGAGCAGTATTAGGGACTCCACCTAGGGAGAATTTGATTCCTTGTGCAGAAGGGAACTGTGCCAGATGTAATGCTGGGATCCGGGGTTCGAGGTTGAATGGTCATTGTTCAATCACATGAGTCCACATGACAAATGTTCAGGGTGGAAGGTGTCCCTGTATTATAAAATTTATGGGTTCTTATCCCTATTAAATAAGAACTTGAGAAACATCTAAAATCTTTTTTAATAGTAAAGTTGGAAGTAGTTTCTCCTCTAATACATCCAACATGAAGAAAGCAATAGGGGATAAAAGGATTTCCAGAATCTCTTAAATATATACTCATTCTATATCTAACTTAGAAATAAAGCTACTTTGGAATCAGTGATATAAAAATAATTAAAAATCAATTTTAAGTCCAAAGCTTCTTTATTTTAATATATACAATTTAAAAAGTTCCCTGATGTAAAAATGTTTGGTCATTTGATTATGACACTATATATTTTTGTAAATGACTAAAGATTTTTTTTTGGTTTTTGGACCACACCCGGTGACGCTCAGGGGTTACTCCTGGCTATTCGCTCAGAAGTCGCTCCTGGCAGGCACGGGAGACCATATGGGGAACCGGGGGATCGAACCGAGGTCCGTCCTAGGTTAGCGTAGGCACCTTACCTCCAGCGCCACCGCCCGGCCCCCAAATGACTAAAGATTTTATTTGCATAAAATAATATTGGATTCCCTAGAATAAATTTATTCCAAGTTTCATAGTTTGTAGTTCTGAGCACCAAAGAGGCAGTACAGGAGGTAACACACTTGCTTTGCATGCCAGATGCAGTGGCCACAACCCTGGTTTGATTCCCTAGCAATACATATGGTCCATTAAACAAATCCTGAGCACCAATGGGTATTGTCCCAAACCCAAAACTAACAAACAAAAGTTTTTAATTCTGGAATTTTTTTCCTGCAACTATCACTATTAGTATAGCATAACACATACCTTACTATATACCTTACATTGGTCAAACAGATAAATGATAGAAATAAATAGCAGACAATAGGTAATAGACATTTATAGAAGTAGATAAAATTATGGAACTGAGCACAAACTTTGTATTTTCACACTATCTAGGACACAGACATATTTCTGTACATTTTGCAGCTTCTGGTGCTCTTTGATTTCTTAAGTTCTGGGGAACTTAAGAAACTTATCATCTGTCCCTTCCCCCAGTTAAAACAGAGGCTGACTTTCTGCTGGGTACATTTTGGCATGGCCACACGTTCTCCTTTTGGGCTCTTGATTCTCTTGTCTCTAGGATCCTCTCCCATCAAACTTTCTCAAATGAGCAGAAATGACAACTTTTAAGAAAAGCTAGTACATTCCATGTGATAAGCCACATAGCCTTCCACACTTGTTCCTTGCTAGATCATAAATTTGCACTTCCTCCTGGTTAGCAAAAATGGTATCTGGAAGGAATTGGAGAGGGTATGTTGCAGGCCAGCAGGCCAAAAGTTTCAAATTTTCTAGGTGGACAGAGATTCTGCTCTTTATTTCTAGGTCCAACTCAGCAAGAAACAAGTAACTATAGACACTTCTTATTTTACTTTCCACTATTGAGATTAGCGTAGTGTTTCAATTTTTGTACTCTTCTGACTAATTATAGGTTTGAGAGAAGGTAACACTAGCACCAGTGAAGACTCCAAGGGTCATCCAAGTTTGGAGAGAATTTAGAAGCCATCTTATTCACATGCTTGGTTTTCTGTCTTTCTGATTTGCGAATCTATCCTAAATCCCTACTCAAGATGATCAGATATTCAAAATTACATTTTTTTTCATCTCATGAAACTTGTAGTTGAAAAGGCTCTCTGAAGGTAGAACTCAAGAGAGGATAGATTTTACCCAGGCACCTTCTCAAAGCCAATGGACTTGATCTTTTCTGACTTTTTGAAAACATGAATTTACAGCCATGATGAGCATCATAAAAATTTATCACTTTCAGTCATAAAAAGAAAAGTGATGCATGAGCTAGCCTTCTGCAAGCTTTGCAAACACTAACTGCCATAGGTGTGTGAGTTGGCAACTTTGAAATGTGATTCAACACTAGGTTGTGTTTGGCTGTTAACAGTAGAGTTCTGAGGCCATGTAGGAAAACTGGAAGGCGGGAGGGTTTGGTCAGGGACCACTGAGTAGCCTGAAGCAAATCACAGACAGTTCCTGAATGCTTTCGACCTTGTATGTCATTTTGCAATTATATTGCCTTAGCATTCTAGAGTTGGATGCTTGGAGGAATGAATCAAATGCTGAGAGACACTATAATTTAGTAGAAAATTTTCATTGCTAAATTCTATTTGGACATTTTATTTGAGGATGAAAAGGTTCTGATTTGAGGGCTATACAGGTATGATTAACTTCATACATATCCTCTTGTTGAGTGTGAGAGGATTGCAGGAATAGCAGCACAAATATGCATGAACACACCCCTGCCTGTAGGCAACACTTCCAAGCATTCTGTCAGTCAGTGGATTCCTGGGTGAAGAAGTAACCCTATGATATTTCCCCCATCCCCCTTCTACATCGCCAATGTAGAAGTGGCCATTCCTCTAGGCCGGTGGTCGGCAACCTGCGGCTCGCGAGCCACAAGTGGCTCTTTACACTTTTAATTTGGCTCTTCTGGGGCCGGCATGGTGGCGCTAAAGGTACTGCACTAGCCTAGGACAGACCTAGGTTTGATTCCCCCAGCGTCCCATATGATCCCCCAACTTGGCGCAAATTCTGAGCTCCTAGCGTAACCCCTGAGCGTCACTGGGTGTGGCCCAAAAACCGAAAAAAAAAAAAACCAAAAATTGGCTCTTCTATGTGCCGGACGGTTGCTCCAGGAGGCAGGATTCTGCCCCTAGCCTCTGTAAATGCACACCCTGTGTGTAGCCCCGGCAGCTGGCTCCAAGAGTATAAGATGATACCCAGTATCAACCCTAAACAAAGGTGTTCTTCCAATGTCATCCTTTCTTAAACCTCTTCCTTAGATATGTAAAAGTCCACTGAATATGTACTTTTGTTTCTCTCTCTCTCTCTCTTGACCTGAAGCCTCCTGGTATTAGGAATTGGTTTTAAGAAAGAAAGAGGTGTTCTAG
>PVKC010005540.1:0-32874 GCA_004027635.1 Crocidura indochinensis | reverse complement strand
TATGTGACATTTTTCTTTTTTCTTTTTTTTTTTCTTTTCTTTCTCTTCTCCAGGTTATTACTTTTCTCCTCTTCAAACAAAATCACATGACTTGAACTAACTAGTACTGCATCCCAACTGGGGTGGGGGTATATGGGAAGTACCAAGACTAAACATGTGTAGGACCACCAAGTAGTTAGCTAGGCACAGAGGGGACCACTTGACCTGGCTCCCCTGAGGGTGAGGGAGGAAGACATGTGAGGTACGAAGGGAAGAGAGGCAGAGGGAGGACGGTTTGGTGAAGGGAATTCCCCTGATTTTATGTTAACATGTACCTAAAATATTATTGCCAACAATATGTAAGCCACTATGTTTAAAATAAAATTGTTATTATAAAAAAAATAAAATAATAAAACACCAAAAAAAAGATTTTATGTTTTTGAAAAAATAAGTTTTTCTGTATTTAATTTTTATTTTTAAACTGTTTTCTTCATGATGATGTGATAAAAAATATACAAGAATTTTGTGGCTAGTATTATTTTCATTTGGGGTTTGGCCCTTTTAAATTTAATATGGCCATCATTGTGAATACTTCTTATTTTGAGCTGTTTTGAAATGAGAATTTTTTTTAGCTTTATATTAAAATGCATCCCTACAACTGAATCGGTAAGCCTCTTTACCAAGTATCCTTCTGAAGACCCTTTGAATGTTCTCCTACCTATTCAGAGGAAAGCAGAGCTCAATTTTGTTTCTCTATGTTTTTCTACCAGGATGCTCAATGTGCCCTCTCTTCTTTCAAAGCCAAAAATATCATGAGGATTTTTTTTTTTTTTTGGTTTTTGGGCCACACCCAGTGACACTCAGGGGTTACTCCTGGCTATTCGCTCAGAAGTCGCTCCTGGCAGGCACGGGGGACCATATGGGGAACCGGGGGATCGAACCGAGGTCCATCCTAGGTCAGCACAGGCACCTTATCTCCAGCGCCACCGCCCGGCCCCATATCATGAGGATTTTTGGCCCTGTCAGGATGGTCCTCACTAACATGAACTCTTCCTGTTTGAACTCAGGATTGCTGACTAAATTCTGACCTCAGGCAAGCAGACCTTTATTGACTTGCCTACAAATATGTCTTTTTCTATCATTTCAGTTTTGTATTCTGAGGCTGATACCTTCAAATAGCATTTTCACAGTCCATGGCCAAAAGTTTCCTGTGAATTGTGTCACAACAGCCCTGGCAGACAAAGAGAAGGCAAAGAGAGAGAAGGGAGTTGTCTTTATCCTCTCTGCCTATGTGTCAGACAAGTCTTTCTGGTGCTCCCTCTGTTTTCTTGTTGACCTTTCTATGAAAGATAGGAAAAGGACACAGCCCAGAGAGGGTGAGGAGGCACGATGGATAGGAAACCTGAACATCTCATTCATTTCTAGTGGGAATGTTGACTGGTCCCACCTTTCTGCAATTCCTAAATATTTAGGAATTGAGCTTCCAGCAACCATACTTCTTGGAATATACCCCATGGACCAAAATACAAAATGGAGAGAAGACATTTGCACCCCTATGTTCCTTGGCAGCATTATTCACAATAGCCAAATAACCCAAGTGCTCAAGCATAGATGACTTGATAAAGATAATGACTTGATATATGGTACATGTACACAATAGAATATTATTCAGTGACAAGAAAAGATTGTTATACAATTTGCTACTACTATGAAGTTTTGGGATATATTATGCTGAGTGAAGTTAGTCAGAGAGAGAAAAAGAGAGACTGACACAGAATGATCTCTGTCATATGTTGGACATAAAGAAACATTATGTTGGAATCATGACTCCCAAAGATAATGGAAACAAAGAACATGAGAATGAGTTTTCAGTAAGAAACATGCCACTTGAGAGGGCTGAGAGGTAGCACAGAGAAGGAGCAATGTCTAAGATGGAGAAAGCATTGAAAGCATTGAACCTGGAGGAGGAGGTGGTGCTGATAGGTGTTATGTTATGCTATCACTAACAGTTATATGAACCACAATGCAAATATTTTATAGATATAAAAAGTTCCTTTTATGCAAGAAAGAAGATGAGAAAGGTAAGTAATGGATGAACAGGGGGTCTGGATTTTGGTTATATTGGTGATATAGCAAAGTGATATAGCCACCCATTCAAAATACAGACTCAACACACTGAAAACATGAGATCTAAACTGAAACCACCAAACTTTAACTTGCCTGTCAAGGTGGCAAGAAGAGGTTAGTGAGGTGGGTTGGGGTAGAGAATTACAGAGTATGGGAGCACTGGTGATGGGAGTTGACATTGCATTGGTGTTGAAATATCATATGCTTAAAACTCAACTACCAATAGCTTTGCAAGCTACAGTTATTTAAAATTAAAAAATAAAATAAAATAAAATGTTCCCCTCTTATAGGCAGATTGGTGGGTCGAAGGGTTTGGTAGAGGGAAGTGGACACTGGTGAAGGGATGATGTTGAACAACATATGCCTGAACCCAGTCATGAGTAACTGTCATTTTATGGTGACCAAATAAAAAATTAAAAAATGACACAGGAAGGTGAAGTTTTTATGTTTCTGCAAAGGTGAAAGGCGTGGTTTCTGGCCCACCAGAAGCAGGGGGCATCTCTTGCAGTCTCCTCTTCTACTCCCTGCCATATATGGGGAGTAAGTCAGTTTGTGCCCTACTCAACAAAGTGACTAGATATGTGTACCTGCTCAGAACAGCGATTGCAGAAGGTCTTCAAGTGACAAGTCAAAGCTGTCAACAGTGTCAAAGGAGCTGCAGCCTCTACTTCCCCTGCCAGTGCAGTGTGGACATTCTCTGCCACAAATGAAGGAGGAAACTGATTCCCTAATGTGGAAGTGGCTAAGACACTTGTGAGGTACTCTGGGAGCAGCACCTGCTGAAGATGCCTCTAAAGGTGACTCATCACCCCAGGAGACTACAGATCCCCTTGGAAAGTCAGAGATAAGAGACTGAGGGTGAGACTGATCCAGAGATGGAGGATCATGCAGCACAATATTCTGAAATAAAACACAAGGCAAAAAAGTTAAAAAAAAACATTATAGGAAAAGATTGATTTTATGATTTTAAGTTTATGATTGATCTCATAAAAATGCACAAGAAAATTTGATCTCATGAGATAAAAATATGAAAACATTAAAATGTTTAAGACACTTTGAAGATAATATTTATCTAAGGTTTAATTCAAGTACCTGGATATTTTAACTAAGAGGACATTTAGTGCAAGGAGCTTGATGCTTATGTTGGAGCAGGGAAACGAGTGGATTTGGGGTGGATTTCCAGAATGACTTCTAGGTAATTTCGAAGCAGCTACCTCGAGGGCTTCTCCCACTCAGACCAATACAAGTATGGATGCTTTTCCTGCTGTGTTCTTGTAGACCCTGGAAGCTGGAGCTGTGATCTAAGGAGATAAAAGTCTTCCCTGCTCTTGATGCCATCCCCTTGCCTGCTGCTGCATAGCTAAGAGCTGCTTGAAGGAACAAAGAGTGATTTCAGGAATGTGCCATATTTCTGTTGCCATTCTTTCCTGTAGCAGCTGGAAGAGGTCAAGAAAAAGGCCTTCCTCTAGTAGTATTTTGGAATCAGCCTATATACCAAAGTATGAAAAGCAATTGTTGAATTTTCAGGAATTTTATTAAACAGCCACTCTTAAATATAAGTTTATGCTTTTTTAATTTTTATCATTTGGTTGTATTTTTGGACTATACCATCGATGCTAAGGGCTTATTAGTAGCTCTGCATTCTGGGAATGCTCAGCTCAGGTGATAATATGGGGTGTGGGGGGCTCAAACCTGATCAGCATAATGCAGAGCAAGTGGTTTATCTACCATTTATCCCATCTCTGTACTTATTTTCTGAAATGAAGTATGAACTAGCAGTTGAGTTATATTAAAAAGAAAATGAATAAATACCAAAAAGGCATACTTCCTAGTTGCTTTGTCATATTTTATTCTTATCCATGGTTTTGTAATCATGTAATACTTGTACATGGAAAGCACTAGATAATGGTGTAGATAATGATGCTCTGTTTTCTTGTTTAAGATAATAAAAATCTAAATTATGGTTTTCCAACTCTAGGTTCAGAAAAATCATATTGATAGCTCAAAAATGGCCATGAGAGAGTAGCTACTATGGAAACAAGTAACTTGGATACTTATAAAAGCTATGAATCAAAGGGGCTGGAGAGATAGCATGGAGGAAAGGCATTTGCCTTTCATGCAGAAGGAGGTGGTTTGAATCCCAGCATCCCATATGGTCCCCTGAGCCTGCCAGGGGCGATTTCTGAGCATAGAGCCAGGAGTAACCCCTGAGCGGTGCTGGGTGTGACCCAAAAACCAAAAATAAAAAAGTTATGAGTCAAGAGTCTGTTTTGAACAATAAAAAATGTCCTTTGCACTCTTATGTTCATTCAACTATTAACAATAGCTGGAAACAACCCAGGTGCCTGACAACAGATGAGTGACTAAAGAAACTATGGTACACCTATGCATTGGAAAAAAGGAAAGGAGGAAGGAAAAAATGAAGTCATGAAGTTTGCTTATGGAGATTAATATGCTGAGTGAAATAGTCAGAGGGAGAAGGATATAGAGTAATCTCACTCATTTGTGGGATATAAGAAAAATAAAAGACAGTATGGTAAGAATATCCAGAGACAATAGTGATGAGGGACAGGAGAGCGAATCTTTGCCACAAAGTGTGGTGAGTGCAGTTAAAGTAGAGAAAAGGCCACTATGACAATGATAGTTGAAACAAACTGGTTTCTGAAATGGGGTAGTGATATGCACGCACACTTTAACTATAGTGCAAACCACAGTGTCAAAAAGAAAAGAGAGAGAGAGAGAGAGAGAGAGAGAGAGAGAGAGAACCAAAATGTCTGCCCTGGAGACAGGCAGAGGTTGGGAGGGGAACTGGAGACATTGGTGTCGGGAATAGTTCACTGGTGAAGGGTAATGCACATATGTACATTCTATGACTGAAACTTAAGTATGAACAATTTTGTACCCACTATACTTAAAGAATTTCTTATTTATTTATTTATTTATGTTTTTGGTTTTTGGGCCACACCCAGTGACGCTCAGGGGTTACTCCTGGCTATGCGCTCAGAAGTCGATCCTGGCTTGGAGGACCATATGGGAAACCGGGGGATTGAACCATGGTCCGTCCTAGGCTAGCGCAGGAAAGGCAGGCACCTTACCTCCAGCGCCACCGCCCGGCCCCAATGAAGAATTTCTTAAAAAAAGATATTGTTTTGAGACCTGGCATATTACTGTTTTTATCTTACGTGTACAGCAAAACTTGTACAACTGCTTTTGACTATTGGAATAAATTCACATCTAAAATATGTGTGACAAGATAGTTAAAAAATTTTTTTTGAAAAAATTTTTTTTAACGTTTTCAATAGATGGAGTTTAACTGTGTTGAATAAGACATTAAAATATTGAAATGGGGGTCTGAGAGATAGCATGGAGGTAGGGCAATTTGCCTTGCATGCAGAAAGACAGCGGTTCAAATCCCCACATCCCATATGGTCCCTTGAACATGTCAGGAGTGATTTCTGAGCATAGAACCAGAAGTAACCCTGAGTACTGCTGGGTGTGACCCAAAAACCAAAAAAAAAAAAAAAATTAAACATGAACAGCATCTCAATATATATATATATATAATATATATTATAATAGTTGATAGGGGGACCCAATATAATTGCTGGGAGATCTTTTAAAATGGTGAAACTGAACTGGAAAGTGGGGGGTTCCTACCAGCACATCAAGGAGGGATGCTCCTGAAGGCCAGGCATGGTCACATATGACGCTGTTCTTAGTTCACTAATGTTAGCCTTATTTAGGACAAAGTCAGCCACACACCTTGTACTGGGCACGCGTCAGACTACAGCCAGTCCGTTTAGCCAGCCATCATGGTATTGTAGTTTAGGGATTGATGGTGGTTGAAATTGATTTCTGGCTGGTGATTAAGGTGCCTGCTAGCCATTTTATAAAATTAAAACATGAAGAATATTTTAAAAAATTCAACTTGGGAAAATCCAAAATGAGTATTAATAGGTGAACGAGTAGACTTTTTATCAGCAACAATCTTTCTTCAGTGCACTAGGGAAATTATTTATAATTCTAACAAGTTGAACTATAATTCAAATGAAATTAAAATAAATATTTACCCCAAAGAGTTTCCACTTTTAGCTCCCCAATGAAGGAGTTTGTAGAGATTGGGCAGAGAGATTGGCAAATATGTAGAACATCTTAGATAATCTTCAGTTGTAAGCTGCAACAATAACAATGATAGTTGATGCCATTTAGGTGAGACTTAAAAGATCAAGCTCAAGTATTAGACAACAATAATGTGATAAAAATAAAGCAACACAAAAATGTTAAGCAGTACAGTGGCAAGGTGAAATGCAAAGTTATAGAAGTGGATATCTTCTATAGAGTGGAGCTAAATTTCTCTTTGCACGAGAATAGGCTGCTTAGCAATAGATAATAAGTGAAATGTGGCAAATATAACCGTAAATTAGGAGAGCAAGTTATTAAAGGACCTCTGTCTCTAGAATCATTTTCCCAGGGGAAGCCAGTGGCTTTGTCATAAGAGCACTGTAGTAGTTCTGTGTCAAGGAGTCTTGTGGAGAAAGCCTTTTGGTGAACAGTCATGTGAGGGTGCCATCTTGGAAGTGGAAACTCCAGCCCCAGTCACTCTTAATGTTAGTGACTTTTGACTGCAAAGTTAGAGATTTTGGTTAGAATCTTTCAGCTCACTGACTTGTTTCCTGTCACTGGAGATGATAAATATTGTAAGTTCAGGGATAATTTGTTATATAGCAATACATATAACCTAGCCACTTTAAGTGGCAAGTATTTTTATCTTAGTATGCAATTAGAGAAATTTCTGCATAAGCCAGTGATAAAGAGATTCATTGCAGCAAGTTTTTTTTTTCTGTCAATTGAATAAAGGTTAAATAAACTTAATATATTTAAAAATCTAATCTATGAAGTAATTAAAATTAATGAACTGGATATGTGTATATGGATTTGGATAAACCCCTATAGTCAAATATAGATGAAATGTGCAAATTTCAAAATCATGTACGGTGTGCCATGATTTATGGAAACTTAAAAATACACAGAACAATGTTACAATTTATTCTGGGCCATTACATATGAATGAAGAAAAATTAAAAGCATGAATGAGAGGAATACATTTCATCTCAAGAATAGAGATGTCAATATGGAGAGAAGTAGAAGAATAAAATCACTGGGAAGGATATCAATATAATGCTTTTCTTTAAAAGAAGGTTGAAATTGATCAAGGCAAATATTAGCCTGTGTTCAGTCTGGATAGTGGTTGAATGGTGCATTACATTGTTTGCTGATTTCTGTGTTACTAGAACTTTATTGACATTACTGTAGATTTTCATTCTCTCTCTGATTTGGAGCTTCTCCTTTGTTCTGTGAAGACCTATTATGATTCTGCATGACTCTCGGTCTACTTTTTCCTTTGAATTGCTATCTCTTCACTCCACTCTGATATTTCCTCATGAATTTTCATTTGTATATAGATGCCCTGTTTTTTTGTTTTTGTTTTAAGATCACATTAAAAACAAAAACATTTCTTTTTGTATCATATTGTTTACAATATGGTCTTTGCTCTGCATTTTAAAAATTCTTCCATCTCTAAGGACCAGAACTTTCATACAGAGCCCCAGGTTGCTATTTTCTGCTTACTCATTCCTGTCTTACTGGATCTTACTTAAGCTCTATACAAACTCTGTTTGCCAATTGGCATGCCCTGAAAAAGCTAAAGAAGGGAACATGATTGTTTACTAAGGGCACAGGAAGATGCCAATGTCTAGCTGGCAAGCACCTGGCGAATCTTTGCTGAAGATGGGATCATCTTGTCCCCATCATTTAACTCTTGGACTCTGAGGAGGACACATAAGTTTTGGGGGTATATGAGGACCTCTGGAGCTTCTCTTTAATCAAAAGCAATGTATGAGAAACTATCCCTATAGCTCATCAATCCTAGGACCCTTTCTTATACCATCCTTTGTAGGATCCTTACTTTTGTTTCCACCCATGATTTGTTCTGGGAGATCTAATCCTTGAGCAGCTAGGGGAAAGGGCTACTGATTTCCAGCACAGCAATGTGATGTGGGAAGCTCATTTGGTTGCTTTTTAAAGGCAGTTTTAGCATAGAAGGGTGAATACCTAGAGTTGTGGTCCCCAAAATAGATACGAAGCAGGATAGTTTTTAACATAGCTTATCTTTATTTTCTTATTGATTGATTGATTAATTGGTTGGTTTGGCCACACCCAGTGGTGCTCAGGGATCACTCCTGGTTTCTGCCCTCAGAAATTGTTCTTGGCAGGCTGGGGGATCATATGGGATTCCAGGAATTGAACCCAGTCCCTCCAGGGTGGCTGCATGCAAGGCAAATGCCCTACCACTGTGCTATCTCTTTGGTCCCTAAAATCTCTTATCTTTGACTTTGTTGTTTAGTCTGAATTCAAAATGCCTATACACATAGATTGCCATTCTAACCCTATGTGCATGGACTCTAAGGGCGTTTTCTGTAGTATGGTTTTGACATTATCAGGAATATCATGCTTTTTCTGTGTCTTTTTCTGCATTTTTAAGGGTTTTTTGAGCCTTTCTTTAACTTATAGAGTTTAGATTCAATGTTGCACCCTTTTGGGTAAGTGAAAGAGGTTTTTTTGGGTCAGATTTGCATGGACTTTCTGCACACTACAGGCACTTTGCAGAATTCTAAATTTTATCTGACAGCTTACATCTTTCCAAAGTTCATCTAAGACTTTATACAGCACTCAAGTTCTTTGAAAAAGTTCTGTTCTAATGAAAAGGTGTTCAACTGGCTATGAATCACAAATCACATTCTCAGTAGCATTATTTCTGAGGCCCCTTGGAATCATATTTTGACACACTTTCCTTCCCTCCCACAATAATATATGTGCTTACAGAAATGTGCTTGGGTCTTTGGTGCTATAGGAGAAAGAAAAGAGGAATCTGTCTGCATTTAGAACAAAAACAGTATGTGTCAATGTATAGAAAGGATTTACTGTAAGGGATTGTCTCATGACTTGAAGACTGTGAAGCTGAGAGACAAAGGCAGGAAAACATTAATATCTCCTCTCAAATAGTCAGCCAGAGAGAATGGCTTTGCCCTTGCTCTGTTTAGACTTTCATTGGGTGACAAGAAGTGTAAATAATTCCTCACATTTCAATCCTAAGGAAAAGGGGAAGTGGGTCTGAAACAGGGCCACTATAGGAAATAATCCAAACCAAGCTGGACGGAGATGAAATATGAAAGGTCTGGGGACCTTTCTATCACATGGAGATAGTGCAAGGCTCACCGGAACTGCAGTCTTTATTGAAAGAAAACCATTCCCATGGTTGGAGAGCAAGTTGGGGTAGAGGGCCTATCCAGAGGTTCTTCCTGCCCAACTGGGTTTTTGATATGTAAAAGGGAAGCCATAGTGATTAAGGAAAATGAAATTTGATAAGCCGTACTGTGTAAGGTAAAGACTAATTCCAACAAAGAGGTCCACCTGCTTTGGCCTACCTTGGAGTATATTTTAATTCCAAAGTTAATTCCATTTAGAAACACCCTTTTAGACATACAGTAATATGTGATTCCAGGGTACTCAGGGACCCAGTCAAGTTGACATATATTAGAGCTAAGTTGATAGTAGAGTGGGTCAGGCACTTACTTACCTTAAGCCAACCTGGGCTTGATCCCCAGCCCACTGAGCCTTGCCAGGAATACTTCCTGGTTGCAGAGCCAGAAGTAATCCCTGAAAATTGTCAGGTGTGGTATAAAGAAACAAGATAAGATGAACAAGCAAGTTTTTTGTTGTCGTTGTTTGAAAGGCAGCATCTTAAGTCAATATGAGGAAGACTTCTGCTTCTTACTCTGCTGCAGCATGTTTTCATGCCCTTGACCTTGAAAGCAGCAAGCACCCCTTCTGTTTTTAACCTCAGAACACCTTGTCCTTGATGTCTCCCTGGAAGTACACTCTTCTTCAGCTCTGGTACTGTCCTCACAGCCCCTTTATTCTGATTCAGCCAGCTGCCTGCTGCCTTACCTTCTCATCTCCCAGAGTGCTCAAGCATGGATCCCTTAGCACAGTAGGGTGTAAATCCAGTCAGCTCCCCTTGTAACCCCTCAATTAGGTCTTTGCTACCTCCCTCAACACCTAACTAGTGTATTTTCTACTGAATCCACCAAGGACCTGGTTTGTTCTGCATTTTGCAAAAATGAATAGTATTTGTCAAGGGTGTGTGTCATGTCATGCCCAATGCTTTTTCAGATACTATCTTCTTTTCTATGTATGAAAATACTGTTGAGTATCTATGAAGAGCCAATTTTATAGAGGAGGAGAGTTGCAGAGTGAAGTAATAACTCAAATGAACAAGGAAAAAGCTAGGATTTAAATCTAACATTGTTTTCAATCACATGATCTTGAGTCTTAATTATGAAACTATTTACATAACTAAGAATCATTTAACTAGTATTTCTCAATGAGAGCTGTAACCTCTGAATATGATAACATAGATGGTTTTTGTTAATTTTTCTCCTTATAAGGACTCATCCTTACATTTTAGTTCAGGACTGTGCTGTCTTTGCCATTGAACTTGCATGTTTTTATCCCTGATCCAAAAAAAAGGGATGCTTGAAGCTTGGGTTTCCCCATGTGGCTTGAAGTGAAATGTAGTCCTTAATTGCAGCAGCTGTTTTTAACTTACTTGTGATCATGCTCTTCCCTTTCCTGAATATGACTTTATCTATATGAATGGTTCAATTACACATGTTTTCTCTCCCACTAGACTTGGAGCATTTTGGGTGCAGAAACTGGATGAACTGAATGTGTACCTAATTTTGTAAGCTGCTTTTTTGAGAAGCAAATTATGTTGGTCTGTCGGAGTAGGATTTGCTCGTGACTCGCTTTCTGTGCAGAGTAGTTACAATTCCTTGGCTGAGCTAGGAGTAGTTGGGGTTAGGAGTAGAAAATTGTAATCTGAGCTCTGGAAATTATGTGCCAGCAATTGCGCTTTGGAACTTCAGGTGAAAGGTGATAGTGAATGGGGAGATATTTACAACATACTGGGAACTCAGATGAGTGGCAAAGTAGGAAGATCTGTGTTTTCACCACCTGAGGAGCTCCTGATCAGGTGTCATTGGGGGTACATCTTTGGAATGACTTTAGGAAGAAAGTTTAGGGCAAACAAGTGAAGCTGGCTGGGCTGCTTAGTCGGTGAAATGATCATGGTACAGAGCTTCCCAGATGAGAACGGTTTTTAGAAAATGGAGGTGGCTCCAACTTTCTGAGTCTAAATTTTAGAAACTGGCCTGAGGATTAACAAAATCTCAGAGCAAAGAGGAGATGGTAAGAAGTGTGCATTTCCAGACTTAGAGCTACCATTCTGTTTATGTGAGAGGAGCAATGTTTTAGGGGTCAGGGGAGGGAGGGTTGGCTCATTTGATGGAGAATGGATAAGCCCTTAGAGGGGGAGTGAGGTGATTATGGAAGCAGAACTGCATCCTGGAATAGGCCAGGATAAAAGTTCTTGTCCTCTGATGGCTCTTGCTCAGCCAAGTGTCTGCTTCACTTTTGGGGGCCTTTTTTTGGTGAATGCTGTCCCAGTTGTTAGGATGAGTGAAAGGAACTTTGATAGAAATAGAGAAATCAGGAAGTGTGGCCTACTTTTTGGGAACGCTAATGAATTCATTTTTAGACATCTTGAGTTTGAAGCAAGAGTTTGACTTCCGGGTGGAAATATCTGGTGCTTAGCTGAAGCTGCTTTGTGGAAATGACTCTTGGGAGCCGGCATTGTAAAACTGATCCTTTCCCGAGCCTGCTGAGTTTCATCTCCTGGGTTAAACTCTCAATTAGCAACTGTGGATGTTCTAGATAAAAGCATGAGAGGGTGGGGTATCCTCTGGGCTTGCTACCTAGTCTACCAAGTGATGACCCTGTGAGCAGAGCGCAGACACCCCATTTCCCCCACTGCCTGGCTAGTTCTTCCTTGAGTGGGTTTCTGGAACAGCTTGGTTTGTGGGTCCTAGAGACATGACCTTCAAGTTTACTGTAGCTCACAGATTGTTAGACAAGAGATTTTTCTCCAGGATACTGGGGAAAGGGGAGGCTTATCCTGAATGCCATTCTTGTGGGGACAGTCCCAGCCAGCAGAGTTCTGTGTAAAGGTAGTCTTAACTCCATTCTAGAATTGACCCCAGAATCCCCACCTATTCCTTGATTGTGCCCAGAGGCTAGGTAGACCCTTCACCCCCATGGAAGCAGATGGGGAAATTCCCAGTGATGAAGCCTCACCTCTAAATGCTGACCCTTTCTTCTGTGCCCCTTCCTTCTCCCTGCTAGCTCCCTTTTTTATTCATGCTGTCTGCAGCTGGGCCTGCAGAACCATAGCGAATAACAGTGCCTGTGCTGGCTGTCCAGGTAGCAGATCCCAAGGGAGCCTCACTTCCCTCCCAGAAGACTGATACAGATTCTCTGGAGAGACATCTCATTTCACAGTAGGTCAGGTGGAAGAGTGTCAGGGTGACCAGTCATGAGCGAGCACAGATATTTTTCTCCTAATCTGTGCACCTTTACATGCCTGCATGCCTCCTGAGCTGGGGAACTGTAATCTCATCATGGCCATCTTAGCCATGATGGTCAGTCCCTTCACAACACTGTCTGATTGGATGTAGGGTCTCTTTCTGGGAGGTGCATAAAGGGGTGTCAGGTTAAAAAAGAGAGCAGAGGGCATTCTTGTCTGGAAGGACAACAAAGTTCCACTGCATAATGGACTGGCGGCAGTGAAGTGGGACATAAAGAGAAGGCTGGAGGGTCCGAGATCACTGGGACTTGAATAGGGAGCAGGCAGGCCCAGGGGACCCTGGGATTTCTGACTTTCCTTCTGGATATGTTCTTGCTGTTTTAAAATGGCCAGTGGCCATCTAAAATAGGGTGATTTTTTTCCCAGAATGGTGAAATGGAAGGGATACTGATGCCTGTCCCTCCCTACCCCTCTTGTCTTGCGCACAGGGAGAAGATGCCCTTCCACCATGTGACTGCAGGCCTGCTCTACAAGGGCAATTACCTCAATCGGTCACTCTCTGCAGGCAGTGACAGCGAGCAGCTCGCCAACATCTCTGTGGAGGAGCTGGATGGTAAGGAGCCACCCCACGGGGGAGGACAGTACTTGAGAGACACCTGTGACTTTTGTGTGTCTAAAGTAGGCATTTGGTTGTAGCCAAGTCGAACAGTGGTGTGAGCGAAGAGTTCTGAGAGAAAGTCTTGGCTTCTGTGTGGGGACAGATGCTAACATCTCAACAGACTGTAATGGACCTATTGATTTTCTAAGAGACTCACTTGGGGGGGTTAACAATATGAGGGGATTTTCCTCTTTCTGGAATACCTGTCCCCAATGATACCAGTTCATTTCTACATCATCCTTAATGATGGGGCCCAGCTGCCGAGGAGGTTGATGTCCTGGTTATGACTGTCTATTGACTTGTGGCCATGGTGCTTGAGTTCTGCCCAGATCAGAATCATCTGGAAACTGTACAGAGGTGGAAATGGACAGTAATTAATTTAATTGCCCATGTTTCTTTGTTACACAGTCCAGCTCTGGGTGTTGAGGGCAGGATCAGGAATGGAAACAAGTCTGAGAACATGATGACTAAACCCATCCTGGGACAGTGCCCTGTTCTGCCCTGGGTCTACCAGTCCCCTTGCTACAGAAAATTACAAAGGGCAGGAAGGAATTTTTATTTAAAAGAGACAATTGCGTGGATTCCTCCAAATGTTTTACCTGGTGCTATATCTACAGAGGTCAACCAGAATGAATCTTCTCCCCAACCCCATGTTTTGTGTTTTGGCAGCTATGCTTTATGTGACACTGTTTTAAAACATAAAATTGAAATTTGTTTTTCTAAAACAGAGAAGTAAAAATCACCCCAATGGTCCATATATCTGCCTTTAAGTCTGAGCCAGTGGGTTATTTCTTACTAGCATAGGAACAGGTCAATTATGGTCAGAGAAACTTACTCTCTTTTTAGTTATAAGGATAGGCCCTGGGCTGGTTGCTCCTGTGCCATCTCTCTGTGTGCTGCAGGTTGGCTTCTTTGCAGAAGGAGCAGTGTAACACACAGCTTAGTGCTCTGGGCCCCCAGGTGCACCTAGGTGAGGATGCAAGAGTGAAGGGGCTGGTCTGAGGCATATAATGGAGATCTACGCTGAGGCTGAAATTGCAGAGATCAGTGCCTGTGCATCTTTTGGACTTTAGCAGCTAGAGGACAATTCAGTGCCAGCCCCTGAGCCTGATAGCAGTACCCTGACACCATTGAAGTGAGGCTTCCTCAAGATATTCCCCCCCCCCAAAAAAAAGTGGGGAAGAGGCTCAGAATTCTCCAGTCCTCTTGAGGTAGATTTGGAAATTAGAGGGGTGGCTGACCTTGATGTCTATCCTCTGGTTCAGTGGGTAGTTAATAGTGGTGGGGCTTGGAGTCCTTGTGTAAGGCCTGGTGCAAAGATGCCAGGGAAATCAAGGAAAGGTGCGAGCACCTGTACATCTCTGGAAGAGGCTCCAGCTCTTGGAGTCTGGAAATCATCCACAGTTCACACCTCCTTTTCCCTCCTAACTGCCTTTTCAAAGCACCATGGACTGAGTTTCTGCTCTTTTCCTGCTTCAGCCCTCTATAGTTGAGCTGTCCTGTTGCATAAGTAATTGCTTAGTGATAGAAGTTTCTGCTAATGGGTGGGATAGGGGCAGGTCCCCCTTACCTGGTCAGTTTGTGTCAACAGGATGAAATTCCCTTTTCCTTCTGTATCAAGTTCAAAGATCCCTTCCAGTCTATAAAATTAATCTCCACATGTTGTAAAATTACCCCACTCACCATATTTCCAAGCCTAGACTGATGGATCTGATGTAGGTAAAGTAACTGCAAAGGATTATTAAACCAAGCCAGTCAGAAAAGAGCCATGGAATCAGTCTCTGAAGTTCACTCCAGACACCTACCTCATGGTGTCTCTGAGTACACCCAGCCAAAACTCCTCTTTCTTTAATAACCCATCCCAATTCACCAGGAGAGGGAAGGTTGAGAGAGTGACAAAAGTACCTACCCAGGTGGGATTTTACATATCAAAGAGAGACTTTTAAGGAAAGAGAAAAATGGGAGAACACCTTTGTTTCAGGTTAATAGCTAGGTGTTATCTTACACAAGTCTATGGGTGTTCCTCTCAGAAAACAGCAATGAAAGGTAGCAATGAAAACCTGGCTGCCACCCAGACAGCCCCAGCTCAAGTTGTCTGGGAGTTTTCTAGTTCTTTCATCAAGTTTAGGGAAAAATCATGCCAGACTGGAACAGAAATTCCTCAACATAATGGCTCAGGTACAACCAATGAACTGCAATGTTTGTTTCTTGGATAAAGCATCCCAGTTAAAATAAGATTTTGCATCTTCTGAATATAGACCAGGCTCCTGCTGGGATGAATTTATGGGATGGGAGGTAGATCATCTGGGCAGCAGTTCCATGCAGTAGGGGAGGCCTCTGGTTTTTTGGTTTGCAGCCTCAGTGGGAGTGTGGATCTTCCTTCCAAATGGGCCTGCCCTGTAGTTCTCAGGATGCCATCAATGTGACAACTAGGGGGTGTCTGCTGAGCTCTGGACATGAACACATGTATGTGTTCATGTATGTGTTCAGATGAGTATTTTTGATAATGTGCTCATTCTGACATTTGAGGGGTGTTTGGACTGTGTTTCAAAGATGTGGCACCCATGAATCCTTATAATAAAAGCCTTGTTTCAGTTATGGATAAACCTTATCCCTCTTGGGTTGGCTTCCATAAACACTCTTTCTTCTTTATCAGTATACCTCTAAGTACACATGGAACTTGGTGAGTAGAGCCTTGCCCTTCTTTCTCTGAGGTGGGAGCTTTCATGCCCTGACTTTCCAAGAAGCCCCCCTGACAGTGTGCAGAGGGTTGATGCCTGATTGGGACAATGTGTGGGATTCCAAGTCTCTTATCATCAGGAACAATACTTCCCTTGGGGCCTTATTGGGACTTGAGTTCAGGCTGTCTAATGTGCCATCACTCCAGAACTTTCCTTACCTTTTTGTGTGTCAACATAATGCCTGGGGTATTGATGAAGCATCTCTAGGCCCATTTTTAATTTTTTTGAGAAGGAAGTAATTGGAAGAAAAGTCTTTAAATATTCGTTTAATTTTAGTTTGGGGGGAGCTTCCCATGCCCAGGCCAATCCTAGAGATTCTTGGCCAATATGGTCAGTGATTCAGTTTGAGAGCTGGGGTAATCCCAGGATCACACCCGGCATGGAGGACCATGAATTGCTGGGAGGGACCAGGGTTGGTCATACCCATGGCTTGTTCTGCCCCTTAGTCCCATGACTCCATTTTTTGCATATATCAAAAATGGAAGTGTTAACTCACCTTGTCAAGGTAACCTAACAGCATGTTGATACTGGGATGCAAAATGTCACCAACTTCCAATTTGTTCCATTGGAAACTTTGCTGTTCCTGACACGCTACCCCACTCAGAGTCTTCCCTGGACCCTCACAACACCTTTAGCTGTGCTGCCATCACCACTGTGACGTGCTGGGTGAGAGCTTGTCTAATGATTGAAACTTTGGGTGGTGGAACTTGTTCCCATTCAGATCCTAGGAACTCCTCAAGAGAGTAGGGGTGTCTATGGGCTACGACATACCCAAGTTCTTGCTAGGGCCCTCTCTCAGCCATCTGGTTAGTTGTTCTCTTTGTTTCTTCCTCTTCATTGAGATGCCAAAGACACATCCTCTTTGCCCATTTTAAACACTCATTTCAGGGTTTGGAGGAACAGGGGTATTGCTCGCAAGAAGGGATGCTCACAATCTTATTTGAGAAGGCTGATGGCTCAAATACTCTTCTTCAGAGGGATTATAAATCCTACATCATAAGCCTCATCGTCTGGCCTGAGTGGGAAAGGTCTCTTGGTGGTTCTGCTCAGAGCTGGGAGTTAAACTCACCAGTGGGATATTTATCTACCTGGCACCATTGTCTGACAGTCCTGATTTGTGTGTGATCCTTGAGAACAAAGTCCTTTGTGCCGTGTAGAGAAGCTAACTTAGCAGCTCCTAGGAGATACAGACTCTCTGTCATGGCTGCTACCCATAAAAGACATATGTCTCTGACTTCTTGTGCTTCTCCTGCAGCTTGTTCTGAAAATGCAATGCTGACCAGTGAGGCCAAGAAGGAAGGCTGAGTGCCTTCGTTGCCACTTTCTTGGTTTTTTGTTATTATGCTTATGTTGTCTGCATTCAAGAGTGATTGAGTGATAGCACCATGTGATAAAAGGGGCAGCTTAGAAATAGAAACCAGAACTCCTAGTATAAAGTGAATGAAAAAAAAATTTGACCACAGAGAAATAAGAATTACCTTAATGTCAGGCTTCCATCATGAGTGACCTTATTTCAGTGACAACCTTTAAATATCTCATTGGAAGAATATTTATTATTTGTGTTTAAATAGGAGCCATTGGGCTCCTCATAAAAATATTTAATGTGCAAGTACATTGTATTATTATTTCAGAGATGGTGGAGACTTTTTTTTTTTTTTTTTGGTTTTTGGACCACACGCAGTGACGCTCAGGGGATACTCCTGGCTATGAGCTCAGAAGTCGCTCCTGGCTTGGGGGACCATATGGGAAACCGGGGGATCGAACCACGGTCTGTCCTAGACTAGCGTAGGCAAGGCAGGCACCTCACCTCTAGCGCCACCGCCCAGCCCCAGGTGGAGACTTTTAAATTCTTTCCTCTCTCAATTTTCTGATGACCTTGGAAGCCCTGTGTCTAAAACTAGGTGCTGGTGGCTTAAGAAAATGATGATTCTCACTGAAGGGTGAACTCATAGTAATGTTCATAGGCAGAAAGTAAAGACAGAATATTGTTTAAAAGCCCACCATATTATACCCACAGAACCTGTTTCTCTGGATTTTATTCTTCAGAACAGCTTTGTGGCTATAGATAGGAGTGGTGTCTTTTGTGAAGAAGATTGAAGAATCTTCAAAATCATGACCTTGACTTGGGATATTTGAGTAAAAGGAGTTACCAGGGACCATCTCTATCATAAAACAACCTTAATATTGTGTCATTGAAATATTCCACTATAATAGGCAGGCATCCTAATTAAGGTAAATAAGCTTCATAACCCTTTTCCAGATAGCTAAGGGGGACAACCTGTTGAGCAGAATTGCTCAGCATTATCCATCTGGATACTGAACAGGATTTGCCAGAACTCATCACTTTGATACTGGCTTCAGTGAAATGGCCAATAGCACTTTTAGCTGTATCTTGGGACTGTGGCATTAGCAGCATATTCTATCTAATAAGGCTGGTTCACTGTTCTTTCCTCTCCACAAAGGCATCAGGGCACCTAAGCACTGATCTACATCATTTAAAGCAGGTATTGAGCTAGGGCACAATAATTTCAAATATAAAATTCCCTTATCAAGATGGTCTTTGCTACTTTAATTCTCAGCAGGAAGAATTCTCTCCATTTTTATTGAGACCTACATTGCTTCATTGTGGTGTGATGAATTATTCCAAAGCTAACGTTTTTTTTTTTAATAAATGAGTCTTTTGATGTGGGAGTTCTGGGTTTGATAATGCGTAATTTACTCACTCCAGGATGCAAGTGGTCCTGATTGAAGTGTTACTTTATGTGGAAATGTCTGGACATCCTCACTTGGTCTTAGGTCTGCCTATAAGAACATCTTCCCTGTTCCCAGTCCCAGCACAATACTTGTCCTCATTGTTATGGAGAAAAGGTAAAATGTCAAATAAAGGAAAGAAGAAAGGGCCCTGCCAACTTTATGTTGGGTCTTATAGAATCTTGGGTAGGATTCTATAAGACCTGGGCCTTGGACCTTGACCTCTTTAGTCAGTAAATATTCAGACATAAGATTCTTCCAAGTGTTCAGAGCAAATATTCACATGAATCTCCTTTGAAAATGAACTGTTGGGACCGGAGAGATAGTATGGAGGTAAGACATTTGCCTTGCATGCAGAAGGACGGTGGTTTGAATCCCAGGCATCCCATATGGTCCCCTGTGCCTTTCAGGGGCAATTTCTGAGCATAGAGCTAGGAGTAACCCCTGATTGTTGCTGGGTGTGACCCCAAAACAAAAACAAAAACAAAAAAAAGGAAAGGAACTGTTAGACAATGTCCCCTCGTCCTCAGCCTCCATTCTGGACAGATGGTAGGAATAGAGGGATATGGGGGGACTGAAACCAATGTCAGTACTCAGGACTCAGTCCCTTTGCACAGGGATAATTTTCAGCATATTTACTCTAACACACTGGGAAGACAATTTTCCTCCCTTCTTTGAAAGAGGATTGAGTAGATTAGGGGAAATTTCTGGTAGTGCAAGAGCCATACCTTCACTTTTGTGGGTGTTGCTCCTCTGCCTAGGACACTGTTTCCGGCTGTGTTTTCTTTCCCAGTCTCCTTTCACTCTCTTGGGATCCATACCTATATGTGGTTCAAGTCCAAGGCCATTTTGTATTACTGTTTCTCGTGAACTCTAAACATCAAATCAAGTCTTAATGGCATATTTCTAACACTAACCATTTATGTTGCTAGAAAAGTAGTGTATTTCTCTTTATAAAACTGCTGCAGTCAGCATCCTTTGGCCTTGAGGAGTTGCTGGCCTGGGTATGGGCAGGAGTTTGCACAGTTGGGAAAGGGATGTTCTTAGGCCCCTGCCAGTTTGTTGGGCTTTACTAGCTCTTTTCCTGGCAGTACCAGGAATATGAAACTCACAATCTGCAGTTTATTTCAACCATGGGATAAGGAGAGGGAGAGATTTAGCATCTCTTGCTGGAAGCTTTGTTGGGAGGACGGGCCCTAAAATTCTTGGTCTGATGCCCTCCAAGCAATTTGCAGGAGACATTTTAGTGCTTAATTGCTCCGCCATCTGGAGTTCAGGTGTGTGGAGGAGGTGGGAAGCAGTGTTGAGGAACAAACCTGAAAACTCTGCCATCTGTATCCTTGGATGGCCACATAGAAAACATCTTTGGGTCCATCATGATTCCATGATATATGTGAGCCCCTTCAGAGGTGACTTCAGGAAATTACCCTGAGTTGAATTCTGTTGTGAAATTTTGGGAACCATGAATATGCTTAAGCAGTGTGTTTAACTGGTGATTTCTCCATGAATGAGACCAGTCAGCTGAGAGCTCAGACTTCTGAAGAGGGGTTGCTAAAGGCTGAAGTAAGTTTTCAGTGAGCAGCTGGGAACCCAGACTCTGCTGTTTCTAGTGCCTGGCTTGCCCTTTGGATCACCATCCTGCTCTGGAAGTGGATGCACAGAGGGTAACACTGCTAATCTCTGCTGTGGGTAGAATTCTCTCACGGCCATATCCAAGAAATGTTTCTGTTTGCTTTGCCTTTTTAAAAATATTATTTGATCTTACTGAATTTTGTAATTGAATCCTTTCTATGATAAGATTGAACAAGGTATATTCATGCCTGTTGGTGATGCCCTCATTCTTGCTGTTGTCTTTACAAATCCTGAGGTGTATAAAGAATGGATTTGAGAGAATCAGGTCCAGAAGCTGGGCCACCAGCAGGGAGAATGGTGAGAAGCAAACTCTACAAGTTCAAAGGCAGACCCTTGGCTGTTCACTAACTCGCTTAGTGTTTGTAGTAACTCAGGTGGGGGCGGTTCTCTCCACTATACATGAAAGGAGTTTGGCTGAAATGATTATTACATGCAGGTGAGGACAGGTGGGGTGGCCTGGGGTCTCCACTTTTCATTCTCTGATGCCAGCCTGCCCCTCATTAACCCTTGTCTCTCAAGAGTAGATGTACATGTGGGGTGAGTGAGGGGGAAGGAGTCAGATGTGTATCTATTTAACTAGGGAACTTGACCATGAGACAAGTAAGTAGCTAGTTAGGTGCAAGTGGATCTGCCACAGACCAAGGTCCAGGACTTTGAACAGGGAGGAATAAGGTTAGAAAAACAAAGGTCAGTGAAATCAGAAGAAACCATGGACCCGTAATTGCTGAATTCTGGGGTCAGAGTACTGAAAAGAGGTTTTATTAAATCTTCATGATACTGAAGGGAAAGGGGCCCTACACTGAACCCCAATGTGGAGAGACCACTTATCTCTGTGATACTAGGTTCACTGGTGTCCCTGAGGGAGGCTGGCACCTCTCTCCCCACCATGCTTCTGCCATTTCCCTTTGACTGTGTTTCTTGTAATACATTTACTTCTCTTTTCCTCATTTACTTTCTAAAAAGTCAACATCTAGGAAGGAACCTCCAAGTTAAAAAGAGGTCACCTGCCTGTGCTCGGTTAATTTTCTTTATTGATTGACAGTGTCTTTCTATTTCCCTCAGAATCAGATTCTTGCCTAAAGCCATTAGCTATCTCAGACTGTCAAAGAAATTCACTCGGCTCCTGGCCATGCAAACCTTTTTATTTCTTCAGGGTATCCTAGAAAGACATGGCCATTTTTTCTACTAAATAGACCCACAGAGAGACTGGGTTCATCAAAGTTGCCTGTGTCTATTAGGACTGAACCCAGAAACCTAAGAATGAAGACTGCTTCTTTTCCACAGCAGTATGTTCCAGATTCTGGAGTCAGTGGCTCAGCCCCGGATCTGTCACTGACTCATGGGACAGGTTAAAACATTCACTCTTCCCTGTGACTTGACCTCCTCTCTAAGGGCATCCACCTCACAAAAAAGACTGTTGCCTGGATAATCTCTAGAGGGAAGGAGTATTACTACTTAACAAGCACGAGTATGAGAGATTGCAGGGGACTCAAGATTCCTTACCAGTCCAGGGACAGTGAAAATGACTGACCCAAAGGGAAAGTGATTGTTTTGGGGTTGGGGGCTGTACCTAGCAGGGTACAGCTGCTATTTCAGGCTTGATGCTTGGGGAAATCATATGAATGTCAGGAATTGAGACTGAGTCTCTGGGGTTCAAAGCATTAAAGCATGTGCTGAGACCATTCAGCAACTCTCTGGTTCCCAGTGAAATGTGAAGAGAACCACTCTGCACTGAAGTGAAAGAACCAAACTTTGTGAATCTGGGATTTGAAATTTGTTCATCTTTTTATTTTCTTTCAGGAAGAGTGTTTATGTCTATGCTCAAAATTTTATTTTAGAAATGAATGTATGTGTGTGAATATGACCATGTGAGTGTATATAAGAGAGAATGTATGAGTGTGAAGTGTGTTGAGCGGGTGAGTGTATATATATATATATATATGAGTGTGCGTGATTGTCTATTAATGTGTGCATGTGAACATGTGTAATCTCAGAAATCAAGTTCTGAGATCCCTGATTCTGGACCTGGCCTGAGTTTTTCCATAGAACCTCTGGAACTCCTCTGATCACAGGGAACCTTCTCTTTTTGATGAGCTGAGGTGGTTTAAATGTACAATTCATTCAGCACACCTTTGCACATATTATTTGGTGGGAAATGCAGGATATCCATTCACATAACATGTGCCATTATTGCTTGTCATTGTTATTCTGCAGAGCTGCTCTTCTCCCCATCCTGTTCTCTCTCTCTCTCTCTCTCTCTCTCTCTCTCTCTCTCTCTCTCTCTCTCTCTCTCCCCCTGTCTTTGGGTCTGAACTCCTTCTAGTTCTGCTATAGTCTAGGGTGGGGAGATTGAGGAAGGAGTCACATGGGAAGGATCCTGGTGATGAGGGGCACTCAGTTCCAGGTTTAAAGTACCATCCACATATTTCCTCTTTGACTACATGTAATCAGGTTCAGGTTTACTGAGAATGAACCATGGCAAAGGATGATGAATTCCTCAAGGTGAAATATCTGAAAATAAGAAATGATAAAGCCTAACAGGTTTCAATAATCATTAATCAGCAAGGTGTATGATCTTGAAGTGAAATTATTTATTTGAAGAATATTTCTCTGCCAGAGGAAATAACTTAGTGATGGACATTTCAGGGTCTTGAGTTTGATTTCCAACAATGCATGGTCTGAGCACTGCCTGGTGTAGTCTGGCAGTTCCTGAGGGCCACCAGATGTGACCCTGGTAGCTTCAGTACTATTGGACACAGTGAGCATTAAATCACCCATTCTGTTCGCTGAGTATCATTGGGAGAGGTCCCTGGGCCCCCATAGCTCTATTTGGGAGACCCCACACCCCCAAAATTAGAATATTTAGGTGACATAAAGACTGTGACTAGGTCATGCACAGTTCATGGCTGTGAGCTCAGAAGAGGAGACTTATTTGCAGAAACCCTGCAGAGAAGAAACATTCTTTCCTCTGAGCTTCTGATAATAGTTTTGTGTTATAATATATGTGTTTTTGGCTCTTATGCATTCCCCACTCAGAGCTAAGCACATTTGTCTTCATAGAGAAGTAGCTCTGTGTGTGAGCTCGAGATGGCTGGGAGTTGCTGGGCAGACTGATGAGCGGGGCTGGAAGACAGTAGATGTGGAGTCGGGCCTCATACATCATGAGGCACCTTCATGGCCTTAACAAATGATTAGGAAGAGACAAATCAAGTGCACATACATAGCTGCACTCCTTGCCTTTTGCCCTGATTTATTCTGGTGCTAAACAGTGTAAAACAAAGGAAAAATCTATCCCAAATGTTTGAGAGAAAACACTTTTAAAATTATCTGCTGTCTGGCTAAAACAACAATAATAACTAAAAAATTAAAAAAAACCTTCCCTGCAATCAGAGAAATATTAGAATGTTTCCCTTACACAGAGTCAACCCATATTCATACCTGGCATCCCATATGTATCCCACAAGAACTGCCCAAAGAGCTAGTTGTAGTCTCAAACTAAAATCAAACCAAAACAAAATAGAAAACTGTCCCTGAGACTGGACAGTGCAGTGGTCTAGGAAGACAGGCTGGAAAAGGTGGAGAAGTTTCTAATGTATTCTACTCACTGATTAGTCTAGATTGTTGCAGGTGTGCTGCTCTATGGTTGAGACACAAGGGGTAGGCTTCAATTTGTCTTCCTGTAAAATGGGGATCATTGTCTTCAAGGTATGCCTTCTTCATCGCACAAAATGATGAAAGGGGTCAGTCATGTAGTATGAGTGAACTAACCAGTGTATAGAATAAAGGATATTGCATGCATAATCACTAAATTGGGTCATAATGATCAAATCTGTTCATTATATTTTAGTAAATAGATAAAATGATAGCAGACAGTCTACACAGTTGGGATCCTTGAGGGAAGGAGGCACATACACTATTGATGGAAATGCATTAGGAAACCATTATTAGCAGTATTATAAATCACGTCATTGTAATCAATAGAACTAATTTGTAATGAAGAAGTTTAGTTTAAAATGGGATGGATTGGAGCTAGAGAGAGTACAGGGGTTTAGGCATTGGCCTTATCAGCGTCTAACCCTGGTTCAATTTCAGCACCATAATATCTGACAAGTGTTGCCATGGGCAGTCTTGGAGGCCCCAGGCATCATCAGGTGTAGCCCTCAAGCACAGGCTAGTCCTGGTAGTCTATAGCACTGCCAGGCTCAAGCAACACCTTGTCCTTAGTTACATTGATCCATTGGCTCAGTTGTCAGAAAATTGCAGGGAGAGACCCCTGAAGTGATCGACCATTGGCATTCAATCATTGGAGATGGCTATATTCCTTAGTGTACTTTATTGAGTTATGTATGAAATGGAGGACTTTAACCCATTTTGAATCACTTTTCTGCATGGTATGAGATAGGGGCATGGTTTCATTTTTTCACATGTGATTGACTAATCTTCTCAACACCATTTGTAGAACAGGCTCTCCTTGTTCCACTTGATACTCCAGCTGCTTTATTCAAGTCCAAATGACCATATACTTGAGGGTCTATCTCAGGGCTCTTCGTTCTGTTCCATTGGTATCAAAATCTTTCCATGTTTTAGTCTTGATTACTGTGGCTTTATAGTATAATTTAAAATTGGTGGGGAAAAAGCTTGCTCTCCTTTATTTTAAATCTACATTTGTCTTGGGTGTTTGGAAGGTTTTTTATTATGCAATATAAATTTCAGCAGCATTTAGTTTATGTCTTTTAAATATTTTTTTAATTTCATGGTATTTTTAAAGAAACTGTATAAAAATCTGCATATTGCTTTGTTTAGGATCATCATTTTGGTAATATTAGTCTGTCCAATACACAAACATGGGGTATGTTTTCATTTCCTAGTATCCTCTTTTATTTTCTTAGTGGTGAAGTATAGTTTTCTTTGTAACTTTTTTCATATCTTTGTTAAGCTGATTCACAGGTACTTGAATTTTTGAGGCACAATATTAATGGTATTGTTTCTCTTTTATCTCTCTTCTGTTTCACTGCTGCATATAGAGAAATGCCATCGATTTTTAATGTATTAATTTTGTAGCATGCCACATTACCCTATAAGTATTATGTCATCTGCAAATAGTGATAGTTTGATTTATTCATTTCTAATCTGAATCCCATTAATATTTCTTCCTAGCCTAATTTCTCTGGGTAGGTAATATATTGAATTGAGAGCAAGCACCCTTATCTTGTGACTGATCTTAGCAGGAAGGATTTCAGTTTTTCTCTGTAAGATGTTAGCGATGGGTTTGCAGCAAATGGCGTTAGCTACATCGAGGAGTGTCTCTTCTATCCTCATTTTATTGAGAGTTTTCATCTTGAATTGGTGCTGTATCTTGTCAAATGCTTTCTTTGCATCTATTGCTGCTCACTGCTTTTTGAAAGAGAAGAGTCAGTGGCTGAGAAGAGGAAGCTGTGCATTGAGCCAGAACTTCCACTGAAATTTGGATGTACAGAGACAGTACAAAGCAGCTGGAGCAGGAGAGGGTTGATTTGGGACAGGACTGGTAGGAACTGTAGTTTCACAGAATCAAGGCTCAGTGAGAGTTCAGGAATCAAAGATGCTGTGGAGGAATTGAATGGCTTCTGGGTGGGGAAAACATAAGTTGGGGGCTGGTCTGCTTCAACCAATCTTAAATAGGTGTCTATTATTTACTTCTGGGGCCTGATTTCTCCTCCTGACAAGAGTTGGGTCTGTTGGTGGCCTCTGCCATACTGGAATGATGGCTTATGGGCTATCCACTAAATATGCAGTGTGCCCAGTGCAGAAAGCTGCTGGCTCTGTGGATCTCTGCCCTGCCTTGGGGCTGGATGGCCACTGGGTTTTCAGCACAGTGACCTTGAGCCTGTCTCACCAATGGGACATTGCTAAGCAGAGTCAATATATAAGCAAGCCAGTTGGAAGCTGTCAGTTTCTGTTTCTTTCTGGTATGAGTCACATTTTTTTTTCATTTTTAATTAAAGAAAATGCATTACATAATTGACATAACTGATCATAATACATTTGTTTTAGGAAGACCAAAAGCAACATGATTTTAAAAAATAGAAAATTGAAAGAAAAACTAAGAGATGGAAGAGAAAGGAAAGAAGAAAAAAATTCAGTAGCAAGTATATTTTTGAAAAGTATTGAATCACAATGAAAATTTTGTTGTATTTTTTTTGTTTGTTTTTTTTTTTTTTGGGTCACACCCGGCAGTGCTCAGGGGTTACTCCTGGCTCCATGCTCAGAAATTGCTCCTGGCAGGCACGGGGGACTATATGGGGCACCAGGATTCGAACCGATGACCTTTTGCATGAAAGGCAAACGCCTTACCTCCATGCTATCTCCTGGGCCCCACCACTACCATTTTTTTGTGTTTTTTGTTGTTGTTTGTTTTTACTATTTCTTTAATATTAAGTCTGTGATTGAGCACAGCTTAGTGAGTTTTCTTTTGTTTTCTGGTTTTCCTTGAATTTTCTTGATTAACAGTGTTTTATAATTTTTACCTTTTATCTTTAATAGCTGACAAAATTAAATACCCTTTTGAAAATATTACCCACATTTTTTTTTTCAAAAAAGTAATGTACTACAGAACTACTCAAGTTTCAAAATGTAATTGAAATTATTTGGAAAAGAATTGAGAATGAAATCTTATGGGTGTGGTGGTAAGTTGAATAATAATGCACCTCTCCTAACATCTATCTCCAAATAGGTCACTTTACATGTAGAAAGGTGCTGCAGATGTGATACTACTGGCTAATGTTAGATGAGAAAATAGTTCTAGATCATCCATGTTGAAACAGTGTAACCATAACCATAAGGGTGTGTGTGTGTGTGTGTGTGTGTGTGTGTGTGTGTGTGTGTGTGTGTGTGTGTGTCAAGTGAGGATCCAGAAAACAGATGGAAAGATATTAAGCTTCCGCTCTGGAGACAGAATCAGGGAGCACAACCAGAAGTGCTTATAGATCCTAAAAGCTAGAAAAGACAAAAAGGGGTGCTTTTCTCAAACTTCCACAGAGAACAGTCCTCATGACAGCTGGACTGTAGGTTTCTGAATTTCAGAGTTGGAAAAGGGCATTCCCATGCTGTTCCTGGCATGCTCCATTGATGGGAACATCATAATAGCCATAGGATAGTACTAATCTGGTCTCTAGTCTCTACCCTGGCAGGCTAAAGAGATTAGGGAGTAAGTAATTTTATCAGAGAATAATTTCTTAAGAATCACTTGCAGGACATATGATTGATTAATGTAGCTCTTCACCCTGGCTGCTGAGGTGGGAGTTGAGTCTGGCTGAGTGGAGACCATGGTGGGAATGGGGACTGTGGCAGGCAGCATGCAAGCAGAAAGATTTCTGCTGTGCACAATGGGCTAGCTGGACAGTGGTAAAGAGGCCTCCAACAGGAGTGAAGAGGATAATGAGACCCCAAGAGGCCACATTCTATTTTTTTCCTTCTAGTAACTCTCAGGCATTTTGTGTTTCTTTCCATTATTCTCCAATTAAAACCTGTGCTTGGAAGAGAATGGGCCTAAGAATAAGCACTACCACTAAGCAAACAAGTCCCATTGTCACATGGTCAAGGGTTCTTAGTTGGGGTCTCTGTAAAGAACAAGCCTAATCATGCTGCATAGCCCAAGAGCCCCAAGGATATGTGTTTGGATTGGAATCAAGGCAGGGTCTTCTAGCTCTCACCCCTCCCAGTGAGATCTACATTTTATGGTAGTTCCTGAGTTTGAGATGAGAGCTGTGTCCTCTACTGAAAAAAGGACTTCATTCAAGCTGGGGAAAATGTGGAATGGGCACAACATTTCTGAGGTACCCAAGGCTAGCTATCTGAGGAGCTGTGCATGGTTCATCCTGAGGCCTGCATCATGGTTCTACTTTCTGACATGACTGCCAGATGACAGGAAACTGTGGGTTAGGCTGGGAGTGACTAGTAGGGAGGAAAACATACAGGGAGTTTAGGTTTTTGTTCTTCTCCCTGGACTGTGTTTTATAGTGACATTTTCTCAATTAAAAACATGGAGGAAGCTTAATACCTGAGCCTTATACGAGCTGAGAGACATTGTGAGAAATTACATGTTTTCACAGTGCAAGAGAAAAAAAATCTAGCATAGTGTTCCTGTATGCACACTCCTTGGGTCAGAGAAGAATTGGTATTTGAGTTTATGTGAAGGCAAAGCTCATCAAAGCAAAACCTGCAGCAGAGACTTGGCTTCAGGATTATGCTTCTGAGTGCAGTCCCAGCTTTGCCTCTGGCTGACTGACACATTATGCAAGTGCCTCTCTCTGGCTCTTCACCTTGGATCACAAAGTGGAGAGAGAGTACAGGGGTTAAGGCACTTGGGTGATTGTGGTTTGAACTTTGGCAGCGCTATGAGTGACCTATGAACTCAGAGCTCAGAGGACCACAAGATGTGTCCCAGACCCATCCCAAAAGACCAATAATATTCTCTAAAGTAGAGGTGACGGGTACTAAGCAGCGGTTAGTGATTTTTCAGTCAAATTATGTTAGCTTGATGATTTGGTGCTCACTCCATAGGCACTCAAGGGGAACCAGGACTACTTTGGAAGTTCTTGAGGAAGCTAGCTAGTGTTGTTGGGGATCAAACTTGGGACCTCATGCATCTGAGGCATGCTCCCCAGCTATTTGGGCATTCTCCATGGTACATCAATTTTAATTTTATAGATAAAAGAGGATATTAACAGAAGGGAATAGGGAGGGAAGTGGCTAATTTCAGTAAAAGGAGACAATTGTATGGTGAATAAAGTTTGCTGAATGAACTTAATATCATCCATACAATGTTGATTTGTCAGGATGCCATCTGACACTCACGGAATGTTTCCACGCAGCATAATTTCTGTCTGTTTTTATAAGCTCAGAGATTTAACCTGAAGAATGTCCTGGTTCAGTTCAGTAGAGATGGACTCCTCAACAGCTTTGAAGAAACTCATGAAAGTGCTGTGAGGACTCATGGTGTCTTGGCTAACAGATATAGGGGAAATGAAGGAAGACATGAATATGCTAGGCCAGAGACCTCCCAACTTATTTGGACTACGGCCACCAACCCCCTCCCCACCACTTTCAGTAAAAGTCACTCTCTGCATTCCTGGAAATTCACCTTTTTAAAATAAAAAACTGCCTCCCAATGGTTCCTGTGTCTTCTTTCCTCCTCCATAAATCATTTTAGTGATTCCACCCCCTCTCTGTTTTGTAGGGTGGAGCCGCCCATTAGGAAATATGGTTCTAGGCTTATTTCCTTCCCTTTCCTTGAAAGGTTGAAGCTCAACATATGGAGAGATTCGAGACAGACCATGCCACTGCCTGATGCTACATACTTGCCCTGCAGTTCCGCTGACTTGGGGGTTCAGGGATTTGTCCAGGGTCACCTGCATCCTTGGAAGAATCCAGAATACTGACAGCACTCATGGGACTGAGTCTTCTCTGCTTGGAGGTCCATGCTGGTTGGACTCTACTATGAACTGACCCACATCCCTCAGCCATGCCTGTTTTCCATACATGGCTAGGAGCCCTACTGGGTCTGAGGTGAGCGGAGTGGAGCAATGGTTTCAAAGCAAACAACCACTAGCCATTTGGGAATAGGAAAAAAATCAAGTTGACCTCTCCTTATCGGGTTTGCTGGTTAGGCTCAGAAAGTGAAGTAAAATTGGTTTTGAATTATCTATGGATTTCAAATGTCTTTGTGAGCCTTGGTGTCATTTTTTCCATAGTAATAACTGAGAGCCAGTTAGTTTTTAAATTTCAAACATATTTATCTAATACTCCTGGAAATCTCTGTGGGTATGATCATTTAATTTCTTTGACTTGTTTATGAATAAATGATATCTGACATTTTCGCATTCCCTGCTTGCAGGGGCTTATTTTTTCAGCCATGCACAAAAAATTATGAATTTGCCCCTCTTCCTCCGAAAGGTTAAAATATGTTTAAGATTTAAACTCAAGCATAGAATTACCATATGATTTAATATTCCACTTTGAAGTATATACCTAAAAGATTTGAAAGCAGGGACTTGTACAGATATTTGTACAGCTGTGTCTGTTGCCACACAATTCACAATAAGTGGAGGTGGAACAAATCCAAAGGTCCATTAGCAGAGGTAAAGATAAGCAAGCTGCAGCCTGTGTGTGCCTACAGCAGGCTGCTACTCATTCTTGAAGAGGAAGGGAGTTCTGAACAGGGCTGTCACCAGGATGGCCTGGAGCCCATGTGAAATAACCAACACAAAGACAATTGGATAAGGTTGTCAGACATGTAAACACAAGTTAAATGGTGATACCCAGAGCTGGAAAGAAAGAAACTAGGGGACTATAATGCATTATTTTAATTTTTAAAAAGTTGGAAGGAAGTTCGGTCATACTTCGCTTTGTTCAGAGCTTTCTCTTGAGCCTTGTGCTAAGCGATCACTCCTGGTGATGCTTGGGACCTATTGTTTTGCTGGGAAATTGAATCATAAGTGACTGTACAAGGCAAGCATCTTACTGTGTCCCTGTTCTATCTCTTCAATGCAGGGAGCTTTTACCATTTAGGACAGAGTTTTACCTCTTGGGACAGAGTTTTTATTTGGGGTAATAATGGAACCTTGGAGATGATCATTGGAGAACACTCACAAAGCAAAGTGAAATGATTTAAGAAGAGAAGAAACTGGAAAATTTCCCCACAGAGCTTTGAATCTCCCCACAGAGCCCTGTGTCTCTGAGCAGATAAGCTTAAGCTTTGTCGATAGAGGAAGGGCTGAGTCCATTGCTGTTGTTTGCATGTGGAGGTATACTGTTAGATGGACTCAAACTCTCCTTGTTTTATGTGTGTAAAGGCAGAAACAGATGGTGCTCTTCCTAAGGCTGCAGAGGCACTGCTGCCAGTGCTTTGTTGAGGCTGGTGCCTATAGATTGGTGGATTCTCTACTTTGGCAGGGTTGGTTATATATGGAGATGGACCTACTGGAGCTCAAGTACTTTGCAAATATTGATTTGCCTCTCTCTTGTGCCTGAGAGGGAAATAATGTCTTGTGCCTTATATTTCAGAGGGTCTGAGTTTCAGAAGGTCTGGGTTGAAAACTGGAGAGGTGAAGTTGTTCGACACTGATGAGGTTAGACAGGCAGATGAAAACATTGTAGAGTGTGGCCCTTGTAGGCGTAGAATAGTTTAGTGATCAGACCAAGGGAAAGTAAATGGATTATCTCAGTAGATGGAAGGTCTGATTACAACCGGGCTGGGTATCATGGGCCAGTTGTATACAGTACATCTGCCATCAGTAAGGTATAAGAGAAAGGGCCTCCTGGCTGAGGGGTGAGCATGGACAAAGCAAGGGGAGCATTATATATGCTGTGTGCAGTCACATTAGAAGGGGTAAAGAACGTTATGGATCAATCATTCTTCCTCAAGGCCTCTGATCTAGAATAAGTAGGTCTCTTAAAGGAGCTGAGAACAGGCATTGAGGTTGCTCAGGAATATGCCATCCATAAGGATTCTTCTGTGGAAGGTGAAGATGGCTGGAACATCACTGATATCATTCAGAGCAAATGCAGGAGGGGCAGTGGGTTGACTGAGCTGGCGCTCTATTGGCATTTTTGATCATGTAATAACCCAGGTGGCTCAAACTTTGAAGGACTTTTCAAAGAAGTTTCCTCAGATGTTTGAAAGTACCAGTAGATTATCTGAGATTCTCTAGATATCCACTCCATTTTACCGGAGAGTCTTAAAATATTATTCTCAAGCTTGTGCATTAGAACTTCAGGGACAGACCATCCTCCAAGATTGTTCAGTTATTAATGTGACAAACTGGGCTTGTTGGAAAACTCTCGCTTGTGTTTAAGCTTCGAATTTGACTGCTGTGCGAGAGGGAGACTCAGCCAAGCTCAGCTTTTATTTGGAGACACTGAATCCTGTTATGGATGTGCAACTTCAGTTTTCTTTCCTCTTCCTAACTGGACTGCAGCTTCCCAGGCAAGCCTGCTGGAGAACTGTGGGGAGTATTGTCTTGATGGTTTTCCTAAAGGGGTGCTGTTCTTAGCTGCATATGCTGTCTGTTTCTCCATGTCACACTGCCTGGGGTTCATCTAGAAGCAACCAGCAGGATTGGCTGTGCAAATCATGGGGATTTTTGTTTGTTTGTTTGTTTTAGGATTGTGCTGGCAAGCTGAGCCAAGTAACCTACAAGTCTTGGTGATTCTGAAATTAGCACCTTAGACAAGTGCAGCTGGAGAGTCTAGGTTTTGCTGTTTTCCTTTACAGTATAGTGGTGTGCTAAAATTTTATAGCAGTTGATACTGCCACTCTTTGAAGATAGAGCAGGAGGCTTATAGCAGAAGTAAAGAAATCCCATTCCTTTTCTTGCCACTTGCTCAACAGCACAGAAAACAGAATATTAGAATGAAAACTCAAGCGGTCATTATTAGAAATCAGGGTGCTGGGGCTTGGCGGTGGCGCTGAAGGTAAGGTGCCTGCCTTGCCTGCACTAACCTAGGACGGACTGCGGTTCGAT
>PVKC010005539.1:0-32974 GCA_004027635.1 Crocidura indochinensis | reverse complement strand
GGAATGTTGCACTGGTGATGGGTGGTGTTCTTTACATGACTGAAACCCAAACACAATTATGTATGTAATTAAGGTGTTAAAATAAAAAAAAACCCACAAAAATAATAGATGTTGAGCCGTATCAAATGCTTTCTCTGCATCTAATTGATATGATCATGTGATTTTTATTTTTCTTGTTGTTGATGTTGTGTATTAAGTTGATAGATTTGTGGATGTTAAACCATTCTTGCATTCCTGGGCTGAAACCTACTTGATCGTAGTGGATGACCTTCTAATGAGGCATTGAATTCTATTTGCCAGGATTTTGTTGAGGATCTTTGCATCTGCATTCATCAGCGATATTGGTCTGTAATTTTCTTTTTTTTGTTGCGTCTCTGTCTGGTTTAGGTATCAAGATGATGTTGGCTTCATAAAAGGTATTTGGAAGTATTTCCTTTTTTTCGATTTCATGAAAGAGTCTTGTCAGGATTGGTAGTAGATCCTCTTGGAAAGTTTGAAAGAATTCATTAGTGAATCCATCTGGGCCTGGGCTTTTGTTTTTGGGCAGACATTTGGTTACCATTTTAATTTCATCTATAGTGATGTGGGTGTTTAGATATGCTACATCCTCTTCCTTCAACTGTTATAATTTCATCAATAGTGATGGGGGTGTTTAGATATGCTACACTCTCTTCCTTCTACCGTGGTAGATTATAAGAGTCCAAGAATTTGTCCATTTCTTCCAGGTTCTCATTTTTAGTGGCATAGAGCTTCTCAAAGTAGTTTCTGATTACCCTTTGAATCTCTGCCATATCAGTAGTGATCTCTCCTTTTTCATTCCTAATATGAGTTATCAAGTCTCTCTCTTTTGTTAGTTTTGCCAGTGGTCTATCAATCTTGTTTAAGTTTTCAAAGAACCAACTTCTGCTTTCGTTGATCTTTCGGATTGTTTTTGGGGTTTCCACTTCATTGATTTCTGCTCTCAGCTTTGTTATTTCCTTCTGCCTTCCTATTTTTGGGTCCTTTTGTTGAGCACTTTCTAGTTCTATAAGCTGCGTCATTAAGCTACTCAGGTAAGCCCCTTCTTCCTTCCTGATGTGTACTTGCAAAGCTATAAATTTTCCTTTCAGTACTGCGTTTGCTGTGTCCCATAAGTTCTGATAGTTTGTGTCTTCATTATCATTTGTTTCCAGGAACCTTTTGATTTCCTTTTTGATTTCATCTTGAACCCACTGGTTATTCAGTATGAGGCTGTTTAACTTCTAGGTGTTAAAGTTTTTCTTCTTTGTTCCTTTGGAGTTCACAAATAATTTCAGAGCCTTGTGATCAGCAAAGGTAGCCTGCAAAATTTCTATCCACTTGATATTATGAAGATATGTTTTATGTACCAGCATGTAGTCTATCCTGGAGAATGTCCCATGTACATTGGAGAAGAATGTGTATTCAGGTTTCTGGGGATGGAGTGTCCTATATATATCCACTAGGCCTCTTTCTTCCATTTTTCTCCTCAGGTCCAGTATATTCTTGTTGGGTTTCAGTCTGGTTGACTTATCCACTGATGACAAAGCCATGTTGAGGTCCCCCACAATTATTGTGGTGTTGTTGTTGTTGATGTTATTTTTCAGCTTTGTAAACAATTGTATTAAATATTTTGCTGGACCCTCATTCGGTGTGTATATGTTTAGAAGAGTGATTTCTTCCTGCTCTACATACCCCTTGATTAGTATATAATGTCCATCTTTGTTCCTTACAACCTTCCTGAGTATAAAGTTTGCATTATCTGATATTAGTATGGCCACTCCAGCTTTTTTATGGGTGTTGTTAGATTGGATAATTTTCCTCCAGCCTTTTATTTTGAGTCTATGTTTTTTTTTGTTTTTGTTTTTGTTTTTGTTTTTTGGGGGGACATATCCGGTGACGCTCAGGGGTTACTCCTGGCTATGCACTCAGAGGTCGTTCCTGGCTTGGGGGACCATATGGGAAATCAGGGGATCGAACCGTGGTCCGTCCTAGGCTAGAGCAGGCAAGGCAGGCACCTTACCTCCAGCGCCACCGCCTGACCCCTTGAGTCTATGTTTGTTCTGACTATTCAGGTGCGTTTCTTGCAGACAGCAGAAAGTTGGATTGAGTTTTTTGATCCATTTAGCCACTCTGTGCCTCTTAACTGGTGCATTTAGTCCATTGACATTGAGAGAAAGAATTGTCTTGGGATTTGATGCCATGTTTATATCGAAATTTGGTGTGTCTTTTGGTTAGTCTTGTCTTAAATTAGGTCTTTCAGTTTTTCTCTTAAGGGTGGGTTTGAGTCTGTAAAGTTTCTGAGCTGTTTTTTGTCTGTGAAACCATGTATTCTTCCGTCAAACCGGAAAGTGAGTTTCTTCCGTCAAACCGGAAAGTGAGTTTCTTCCGTCAAACCAGAAAGTGAGTTTTGCTGGGTACAGTATTCTAGGTGAAGCATTCATTTCATTCAGTCTTGTCACAATATCCCACCACTGTTTTCTGGCCTTGAGTGTTTCTGGTGACAGGTCTGCTGTAAATTTCAAGGATGCTACCTTGAATGTAATTTCCTTTTTTGATCTTGCTGTTTGCAGAATTATGTCTCTGTCTGTGGGATTCATCATTGTGACTAGGATGTGTCTTGGGTATTTTTCTGTGTTCTCTTTTGGTTGGTACTCTTCGGGCATGCAGTATTTGATCACATATATTCTTTAGCTCTGGAAGTTTCTCTTTAATGATGTTCTTGACCATTGATTCTTCCTGGAAATTTTCTTCTTGTGTCTCTGGGACTCCAATGATTCTTAAGTTGTTTCTGTTGATCTTATTTTTTTTATCTGTTCCCATTCTTTGACTATCTTTTCCATTGTCTGTTCGTTTGTTTTAAGTTTTTTTCCAATCTCACCCGCTGTATGGAGTTGTTATTTATCTCATCTTCCACAGCACCAATTCTATTCTCAGCCACTTCTACCCTGGTGTTGAGATTATCCATTTTGTCATTCAATTCATTTACTGTATTTTTCAGGCCTGTTAGTTGACATGTTATTTCAGTTTGGAGTTTTTTGATTATTGCCTTCATATTTTCTTGTTTCATATTAGTGTTCTGTTCAACTCGATCCATGGTTTCTTTGAGTTCTTTGAGCATCTTCCATATTGCTTTTCTAAAGTCCTTATATGAGAGATTGATTAGTTTGTTGGTCATTGTCTGGTCGTCAGAATTGTCCTATTCATTCTCTATGTCTGATGCTAGCCTGCGTTGTTTCGCCATTGTCAGACTTGTATTGTGGGTTTTTCTACGTGGTGCGGTGGTATTCATTGGCTAAATGATGTATGCAGCCACACACCTCTGACTCCGCCCTTTCCGGGTGGGTCAACTTGCCTATAGGGAGTGGAGTCCTCCGTGGATGAAACCTCACACAGGATCAAATCTTAGGCCTGTGCACGCAGTAGAGAAGACAGTCCAGAGTGAAATGCTGAGCTTCAGTGATCTAATACAGTCCTTAGTGTGATTTTTTTCTTCCTGTTACAATGGTGTTCTTCCCTTAGAAAGAGTGCACAGCCGTGTAGCGAAGCGGAGCTGCCGTGCTCTTCTAGAGCCTCTTTTTAGCCCACTCCCAAGAGGTTCAGGCAACAGGACAGGAGAGAGAAACACACAGACAGCACTCACAGTTTTTTTTTTTTTTCGCAGTCAGGCCCCACTGGGTAGGCATAGGTTCGCAGATATTCCCAGCCTTGGAATTTCTACTTTTAATTTTTAATGGATTCTCCACATGTATGCACCAACTTACATTTTGCTCTAATAATGTATAAGGGTTGCTATTTAATCTCTATTTCCTTTGATGAGTTCTTCTTGTCTTTTGGGAAATGATAAAACATAATTTGACATAAATGACAAAACATAATTGATATTATATATTCTTCAGTCTGTTTGCTTCTGTCCTGAAGTAGTAGTATGTGACTTTCTTTTTGGTAAATTTGATTTGTTTATGTTCATACTTTCTATATCATTTTGTACTAGGCATATTATTTAAAAATATATGTAAGATGACCTTTGGAACAAATATCTAATGATTCTTTACTATTCTGTTATAGTGTTGGTTTGTTTGGGACAACTACAGTCAGCTATTTGCAAAACTAAGTGTATCCTCATGGTGCTAGCTCTGCACACCCCACTGTTCGTAGTTACAGTTTAAGAATTAGGATTGTGGTACATATACACAATGGAATATTATGCAGCCGTCAGGAGAGATGAAGTCATGAAATTTTCCTATACATGGATGTACATGGAATCTATCATGCTGGAGAGAGAGAGAAGCATAATAGTATCACTCATCTATGGGTTTAAAAAAAATAAAAGTAATTTTTGCAACAATACTCAGAGACAATGAGAGGAGGGCTGGAACTTCCAGCTCACTTCATGAAGCTCACCACAAAGAGTGGCGAGAACGGTTATAGAAATAACTACACAGAGAACTACCATAATCATGTGAATGAATGAGGGAACTGGAAAACCTGTCGAGTACAGGTGGGGATGGGGTGGGATGGAGGGAGATTTGGGACTTTGGCGGTGGAAATGTTGCACTGGTGAAGGGGGTGTTCTTTACATGACTGAAACCTAATCACAATCATATATGTAATCAAGATGTTTAAATAAAGAATTAGGAATGCAGTTGGGGAAGTCTGGAAGCTTACATTCTAAATAAAAATCCAATGATTTTGTTCCCAATATATGAAAACATCAATGATTACTCCTTAGGGAACCAGGGGATCTACTGGGTGATTAGAGAAAACAGACTGTGCATTTGAAGGCTCTGCTCGCAGTTTTGGGTTAGCTCAGTGGTTAGCAATGCCACCTCCTGTGGAGCACCAAAGGAATGACTCTTGGTGAAGAGTTTTAGCTTCAAGTGGGAGATTGAGAGACAGTAAAAGACTCCCTCATCTTTTTCGTTCTTGTCACATCAAGGTCTCTTTTTCCAGACCTGATTTGACCTTATTTGAGGTAGGGAGAGGATGTTGGTATCAAAACTCCTGGAAAAGAAAATGTGATGGGTCCCTTCGTGTCTACACTAAAAATTCTTCTCATTTGGTTGTAAGTATTAGTAGAAGATAAAAATTTAGCATGGTAAGTCTGAGGATGCCAAAATCACATTTTTTTTCCCCAAAACCAGGGTGGAAAGTTGTTTGACACATGAGCTGCTCTAGATATGTCAGATCTCCCATTCATTCTCAGTTTACTCCTCTTTCTTCCCCTTTCTACAACACAGAGCTGTAACAGGTCACCTCAAAAAAAAAAAAACTTTTGTTAGTCAAGTCATGTTAACCCCCAAAATGCTGAGTTCAGCCATTCATGAGACTGGACCACACACGTGTGTTATTACCCACTCCAGCACACATTACCAAGGTGTATATTTCTGAGAGAAATACACTATTCAAGAATCATACAAGTTTTTGTGGTGATGTTTTTATTTGTTTATTTTTTTTGTGCTATAATTGGCTGTGCTCAAGGATAGATCCTGACTCTGCATAGGAATCACTCCAAGCAAGGGTCAGGGGACCATATATGATGTTATATAACATAAACCCGGTATCAGCCATGTGAAAGGATGGAACCCTGCCCACTGTGCTATAGCTCCTACCCTAAATGTCATATTTTATAGACTCAGAAGCATCTAAATTGAGTAATATGAGGCCTGGAAAGTTAGAGCAGGTAAAATGTTGTTGATTTAGAAGAAAATTTGTACCTCTGTCCCCTAGTTTAAATGATTAACCTCCTATTGGGGACAAAGGCAGAAGCAGGGATGTCACTTTGAGAAAGAGGATATAAGGATGTGTAGAGCCAGAAATTCATTTTCACTGTTGTTGGTTTAATTTTCTAGGAAAGTCATGGTATCTGGGAAGAAAAAAATAGGCAGTTAATTATCTTTAAAATATGAGAAAGGCAGAAACTATAGTACAAGGTAAAGATGTTTGCCTTGCATGCAGCCAAACTAGATTCAACCCCTGATATCCCATATGGTCTCCTGAGCACTGCTAGGAATAACTCCTAAGTGCAGAGCCAGGAGTAACTCCTAGGCATTGCCAGGTGTGGACAAAAAAATTACCTTTCTGGGACTGGAACGATAGTATATCAGGTAGTCCTTGCACATGGCCAACCCGGGTTTGATCCCCGGCATCTCATATGGTTCACTCAGCCTGCTAGGAGTGATTTATGAGTGCAGATCCAGGAGTAACCTCTGAGTACTGCATGGTGTGTTTCTCCCCCCCAAAAAATTACCTTTAAAAATATGAGAATTTTGGGGCTGGAGAGAGAGTACAGTAGGTAAGGTGCTTGCCTTGCACTTAGCAGACCTGAGTTAGATCCCCACCCCAAAATGTCCTCTGTTCCCCAACAGGAGTTATCTCTGAGCACAGAGCAAGGAGTAAACCCAGAGAAGTGCCAGATGTGGCTCCCTAAAAATCAAAGAAGAATTCAGTCCTTCTAAACAGGATTTTTTTTGTTTCTTTAGTTGTTCTTTTTCCATGGGGCTAAAAGCCACAGGAAAACCTGTCTTATCTCTTCTAAATCCATTATGACCTGGACTCTTTTTTTAAAGAGATACTTGACCAAAATCAAGACAGTTATCTTAATAGGTTTTTCTTTTGAAGCATTTTACTTAAACCTTGTAGAACTTAATAAATGAAAGCATAAAAGATAAAGCAGGAAGATAACTCAAGGAGGAGAGTACACAATCTCAGGATGTGTAGGGCCCTGAGTTCAATGTCTAGGACTGAATAGTGCCAGATGTAGCCATTGTAGTGCTATAGGGAGTCCCTCCACCAAAAGCAATAACAACAACAATATTGACCACAAAAATATGATGGTAGAAAGCAGAGGGAAATGGGGGCCAGAGAGATAGCATGGAGGTAAGGAGTTTGCCTTACATGCAGGTGGTCAGTGGTTCGAATCCTGGCATCCCATATGGTTCCCTGAGCCTGCCAGGGGCAATTTCTGAGCATAGAGCCAGGACTAACCCCTGAGCACTACCGGGTGTGACCCAAAATCAGGGGGGAAAAAGCAGAGGAAAATGATGGGAGAGTGAGAGGAATGGTTAGTAGGTTCTGTGGTTTGGGTTTTGGTTTTACGAGTTGGACAGCACCAGACATGGCTTGTGTTTGCAGTGATTCTTCCACTTACATAGAAGTGTTGGTATACCTGTAAAATTCTATCTCATCGTAAATTGATAATGTCTTTACACTATTTAAATTTTTACTGAGGAGTTCGTGATTTGAGGGCAAAGTCGGAGGTTTTTGCAAACCTCTAAGAACCCTCTGTGCGTGGTCTTGCTGTTTTCTCCAAAGATCACCTAGATAAAAATGATTTTCTCATTTCCTATAATGTCCTCTCAAAGTCCAGAGCCAAGTACTTGGTATGTTGTTGATTTTCACATTAAATCACCACAATCCATGGTGGCTACTTTTGTGGCAAATGCAGGGCTCTCACCCCCACCCCCTCCAGAGCAGTTTTCTCCTAAGTGCATATTGACGTGTGTTATAGTATAGGTAATCGAGAACCTTTGTGGTAGTTATGACCCCAAATGAAAAGAACCTTATATGTACAAATAAAATCAAGAAACTGCCTATTACTTATTTCATCTGTGTTTTGTTATCTTTGACTTATTAGCAAGATGTAGTAATGATAAAATAAGCAGTGCCATATGGAACTTTTCAAAAAGCCAATTTGCCATCTTGTTTTCAGAAACTTCTTAGAGTGGGGAGAATTGACAACTGAATAATACTGAATCAATTCATAAACCTACAATACCCTTTCTTTTTTTAAAAAAATAATATCTTTATTTAAACACCATGATTGCAAACAGGATTACAGTTGGATTTCAGTCATAAAAAGAACACCCCCCCCCCTTCACAGTGCAACCTTCCCATCACCAATATTTCCTTTTCTTTACTCACTCATGCCCTGCCTGTATTCGAGACAGGCTTTCTATATCCCTCACTCACTGACATTGCTATAATAGTTCTCAGCGTAGTTTATAATACCCTTTGAAAGAATCAATAGCATTAATTATGTTTCTCAGTCTCTGGAAATTTATGTTTTTCTTTCTCTCTTTCCTCTTTCTTTTTCTTCTGTTTATTGCTACTAAAATTGCTCTTATTGTATGCTAATGGGTTATAACCTGTAATATTCATTGTTAAACTATTTTTATTAAAGTAACATTGTAGTATAACATTATATGACCCTTGGGTATGCATTATTGAAAATCTGTGTGTGCACATTTTGTAAGTCCACCATTAAAAATCTAATTTTGTAGGGGCCAGAGCAGTGGCGCGGGCGTTTGCCTGCATTGGCCTTTCTTGCGCTGACCTCGTGATTCCATGACATCCTATATGGTCCCTGAGCCAGGAGCAATTTCTGAGCACATAGCCAGGAGTAACGTCTGAGCATCACTGAGTGTGCCCCCCTCAAAAAAACACCCCCCCCAAAATTCAATTTTGTACCTCACCTTGCTGTTGTTCCCTTTGTCCAAATTTACTCATTCTTCCCCCCATCTTTCTGGTAATCATAAATTAGCTTTATAGTCATTTTGTTTTTATATTATTTAGTTTACCCATTTTCTTTTTTCTCTTTACTAAATATATACCATGTATACTATATATGCTATCTACCAGATATGATAAATCATGTTGGTCTTTCTCTGCTTTATTTCTCTCAACATAATGCACTCTAGGTTCATTCATATTGTTGAAAATAGTAGGGTTTTATTTTTTAAATATAAATCTTTATTTAAGTACCATAATTACAAGCATGTTTGTAGTTGGGTTTCAGTTATAAACAGAATACCCCCCCTTCACCAGTCAACATTTCCACCACCAATGCACCCCTCCTCCCCAACCCCTGCCTGCATTTACAACAGGCTTTCTACTTCTCCCATTCCCTAACATTGTCATGCTAGCTGTTAGGGTAGCTACTTCCCTAATAGGGTTCACCACTCTTTGTGGTTAGCTTCAAAGTGAGCTGATCCTTCTGATCCTTCCAGCCCTTAACTCTATTGTTTCTAAGTCTTATTACAGTAATGTCTTTAATTTTTCTTAAAACTAATAGATACGTGAGAGTATTCTGTGTCTTTCTCCTCTGAGAAAGATAATTGCTATTTATGGTCATGAGAGGAACTAAAATTTACTTATTTTATTGTTCAATATGATCTTTTACTTAATACTAATCACGCTCTCTACTATATTTCTGGAAGTGTTTATCTCACATAACTGAAACTTTGACTTCTTTGACCAATATCTCTCAATTTTTCCACTCCCTAAGTCTTTGAATCATTTCTGGTTTTTGGGCCACACCCGGTGACGCTCAGGGGTTACTCCTGGCTATGCGCTTAGAAGTTGCTCCTGGCTTGGGGGACCATATGGGAAACCGGGGGATCAAACCCTGGTCCGTCCTAGGCTAGAGCAGGCAAGGCAAGGACCTTACCTCCAGCGCCACCGCCCGGCCCCCTTAGAATCATTTCTTTAGATTTTTAATTTCCTTCTGTGTTGTTTTACAAAGTTCTTAGGTAGTTTTTTTATAACTTGGGCATATGGCATAATCTAGCAATCTCCTTGAAAATCACAATGAAATTGAAAACCTTACCATTTAATTTTTGTTTGAATATTATCATTATTAAATACTGCAATTGGTCTCTGTTGTCACTCATTTTATATTGTCATCTACAACCAAGAAGTTAAAAGGCAAATTCTCTCCCCAGGTCCCAAGGGTCTCTCTTACTTCAGGTTGTTTTCTTTGTTTGGGTCATTTTCACCTGTGCTCAGGAATCATTCATGATCTCGAGTGATCGTATGCAATGTTGGGGATCTACTCAGTCCATCTCATGCCAAGCAAATGTCAAAAGTTCTCTGTACACACACTATCATTTAATTTAATTCATTGTCTCTCTCATTCACTCTTTTTCTCTCTGACCCTCATTCCTTGCTTAAAACCATAGCAGAAAGTCCAGAGATAAAGCTGAATGGTAACACATGCCATCCTTGCATTTATGAGGGCCTAGGATTATCCACAACACTGTGGTAGATAAATCAGTAAATTTAAAATCACAACCGAACCATTTTGTTTCCTGTTATTTAAGATTCCAGAAAGAGATGCTGCATGAACAAATTCTGTAAGCTTTCCAATTTTTTTCCAGCAAGGATTTTGAGAAATGCTTTCTTCTGTCACTTGCTATAAATCAAATCTATATCCCTTTGGTCAATAAATTATCAGTGAATGAAAGAAGATAAGTTGTTATTATTATTTTAAGTAATGCTGATTATAGTCTTTGGAGTTTTTAAAGTTCAATTTGCTTCTTTTTGGGGGGTCTTTGTGCAGTGTTGAGGTATAAGCTCTATTAGTATGGTACATTCTTGGTTTAGAAGCTGTATTTTTAGACTATTGATTAACCATGGCTCCCTGTTTTTAGCTTTACATATAGATCTGATCTCCAACCTCCCAGGTTTATTGTTAGTGGTCTATTAGCCTTTTTAATGATTATGTGAACTACTTTGGTTTCACAGCTCTTCTTAGAGGTAACCAACTTTCATAAGTTATTAAGCCTCAAACCACATGACTATAGAGTCATACATAGGTGGTTTATCTCAGTTAGGGTTGGTCATAGTTTTTTGCTAATCTATTCTAACATCTAATGATTTTTTAAACAAATGTGTCTATGACAAAGGTGATATATCTAAAAAAGTATAGAAGATATAAATAAATATCAAACATAGAACAGATAAAAAGAAAAAAAACCACTAAAATTCTATCTTTAACTGATCATTTCTGTTAATCTTATACAAGATTTCCTGCCAATATTTTTACTCATAAACCTATATAAATCTCTTGGAATTAATATAATCTTAAAACTGCCCTCATAAATGTAATACATTTATTGAATCTGTGAACCATAGAATATAATCTATGACATTAAATATTTTTAGCGGGGCCCGGGAGATAGCATGGAGGTAAGGCGTTTACCTTTCATGCAAAAGGTCATTGGTTCGAATCCTGGTGCCCCATATGGTCCCCCGTGCCTGCCAGGAGCAATTTCTGAGCATGGAGCCAGGAGTAACCCCTGAGCACTGCCGGGTGTGACCCAAAAACCAAAAACAAAAAATATATATTTTTTTAGCATTATTTTATATGTATCTATCAATACTGTACTTAATATTGTACTTAATTAGAATATTCATTCTAATTATATTATATATTATATATAACTATGTTATATATAATATATATTATATATATAATATAATTAGAATATTATTAGAACTGTAATACCGTTTTTATTTTCTTACTATTCTTAACTTTGTGAAGAGATACTTGGAGCCAAACTCAAGCTTCATGCGTTCTACAGCTGTGTCACATCCATGGTTGACTTATAAGCTTAACATATTTATGATATGTATATGAAACTACTAAATGACAAGATTTTATTATTGTGTACATAATATATAACCTTGATAATTCTAGAATATTAAGTGGATGGTTTTTCTTTTTATTTTGTGATTCAGGGGTCCAGATTTTTCTATTATGTTCTTCTATGCTATCTATTCTTCTGTTATGTGATTTGTTTATTCAAGGGAAAGATAAGGAAAGAGAAAGTGAGTAACATCCCAGCCATGTTTGGCATCCTTAGGCTGGGAATGACATAATATCTGCATCTTATTGGTAAGACTCATTACAGGTCTCTTGTTGTTTTAGTATGAAATATAAAGTCTACATATGTTGGGGTGAGGCCATTCTGTTTGTTTGTTTTTTGGTTGTTTGGGTCACATCTGGCTGTGCTCAGGGGTTACTCTTGGCTCTGCGCTCAGAAGTCGCTCTGGCAGGTTTCGGGGAACCATATAGGATAACAGGAATCGAACATGCGTCGGTCCTGGATCAGCCGCATTTAAGGGGTTGAGGCCATTTTTTAGCACGGTGCTTTTACCGCTAGGGTAGTAGTGGCGAAATAATTTTACAGGCAGTCAAAGTTTCATAGGAGTCAGCCAGCTTTATTTCACAGCCCTAAGCACTATATGCATTTCCTCACATAGATCAATGCTGAGCCTTTTCCAATCAACCACTACTCTGCTCCTCCTCTGGCTCTGCCTCCCTTTCTGCTGCTCTACATGTTTATTTGCTGAGTTCCAGCACCTTGGCATCTCCTGTTTAATAATCTCAGAGCCTCCTCCTCTCTCTGGCTGTCTTCTCATTCCCTCTTTCACCACAGGCAGTCTCCACTACCTGCCCATTCCAGGCCTGGGTGGTTCTGATCATTCAAGTGGCATAAACAGGAAGTTGGGGGAGGGGATACCCACAGTCTCCTATACCAGGCCAGATGACAGAAAGATATAGAATCTGTTTGGACCACTTAATACTTCCAAGCAAAAATTTGGGTGAACAGTTAAATATGCTAACCACATAAAAAACAATTTATCCTTAAAAATGTTTTATGTTATCCAACATTTCCCTTTCTACATATTTATCCTATAGAAATTTTATACAAGTAAAATGGCTATTCACAGAAGAATGTTTGTTATTTGTAATAATAGCATGTGAAAATGATGTTAAAATTTCATCTTTTAATTTTACAAATTTAAATAAATAGATTTCTATACAAACTACTTAGTTCTCAAATATTGGATCTCAATATATTAAAAATTAATATATGTAGTTGAATGAAAATTAAAAAACAGAACAGCGTGTCCAGTGTGATTAATTGTAGGGCTTGAGTAAAGAAAGTAGAGGATATATTGTTATCATGAATGTTTACTTGATGTTAAAGAATAACGAAGTTCAGGACCACAGTGATAGCATAGTGGATAAGGTATTTAAAAAGGAGTAATAGGGGCTGGAGCAGTGACACAAGCAGTAGAGCGTTTGCCTTGCACGGGGTAACCTAGGATGGACCGAGATTTGATCCCCCAGCATCCCACATGGTCCCCCAAGCCAGGAGCAATTTCTGAGCACATAGCGAGGAGTAACCCCAAGCATCACTGGGGGGGGGGGGGTGACTCAAAAAGCAAAAAAAAAAAAAAAAAAAAGAATAGTAAGTTCAAATTGCATTTTTTCAACCCAGATTTTAAGACTGTTACAAATCTACAAAGTTGGGCTCTCCAGAGAATGGGACTCAAATAATCTGCGGTTCAAATGCTTTGCAAGTAATTCTGATTCATTGGGAAAGTTAAGATCACAGTCCTAGGATAAATTTCTAAAAGTGGAATTAGTATGTCAGAGCAGATGAAAAATGTTAAGGCTTTCAATAAGAATTGCCAAGTTGTCCATTAGTAATGTACCAATTCACATTCTCACCGGCCGTGCGTAAAAGCTCATTCCATCTTCAACACTGAGAGATATGAAGTGTTTTAATCTTTGTCAGACTGATAGATGAAAAATGATATATCTGATTTATTTCAACGGAAGCGCTAGTTAGTTGCAGTTGGTTCTCTTTGGGGGACATTCTGTACCATCTATCACACTCTAAAACTGCATGGATAGATTCATCACCCCTAAGTTAGTGTTTCATTATAAAAAATCACTTGAGGGACCTTGTTGAAAAAAATGTAGATTTCCAGCATCCCACTTCCAGCCTCGACTTTGATTGAGCAAGTTAAAAATGCCTTGAGGAACAGAATTGGAAAATAGGAAAAGGAGAATTTGCAAAGAAGAGTCGCATGCCAGTTAGGAACATTAAGAAGAAGCAACCAATGTTGGGTTTAAGAAATCGGTATTTTTGTATCTGTAGGATGGACCTTTATCTTAACACTGATGCTGACTCAGGCTGCCCTCTGACCAGGATTCAGTGCCCTCTCGTCTCACCATCCATCAAGTTACAGCCCAAATTCTTTCTACTTGTCACTAAAACCCACACCAATTTCTCCTCCGCCCTCACTCTTCCAACCTTTCGTGTCTCTGCTTCCTGACACAATCTCACACTGCAATTACTTTAGATAAATGAGAATTGACTTACAGTAATACTGTATTATTTCAGAATAAGGAAAAAGTGCTCCAGAATAACCTGGAAAATAGACCTGCAATAAATTATGTTTGTGTCACCTCTAAGTTAGAAGCAGTGGCGATTCTGTAAAAAATGAAATTTGAAGATCGAGAGCCTCAGTATTAGAAACAAGTTTCCTTCGACTTGAACAAAATAGAAATCAGAATCTTGCAAATTGTCAAAGAACAAAAATCTTTGATGCCACTCAAGATTGATGGTGGGCCCAAGTAAATTAAATAATCAAAAAGGTTTGTAAATGTATCCCTCTATTGTTTTTAATATTGTGTTTATTAGAGACACATTTTAAAATTAACCTCAATATGGATAACACTTTGCATTTTAATAATGTCTCTGGTTATTATAATGTACAGCCAAGATTGAAATTCTCATTTCCCAAATGTAAAAAAAATCATATGAATATTTTCTATGCATTTTTATGCATTTCATTATTATTTGTCACATTGAAAGGAAGACATAGTTGAGTTGGTTAGCTAGTGGAATGTATGAAAATTGGCCCACAGAATTATCTTTTTTTTTTTAATTTTTTAAATTTTGTTTTGTTTTGTTTTTGGGCCACACCCGGTGATGCTCAGGGGTTACTCCTGGCTATTCGCTCAGAAGTCGCTCCTGGCAGGCACGGGGGACCATATGGGGAACCGGGGGATGGAACCGCAGTCCGTCCTAGGTTAGCACAAGGCAAGGCGGGCACCTTACCTTCAGCGCCACCGCCCGGCCCCCAGAATTAATTATCTTAAAGACTTATTTTTTAATAACTGTCTAGTGATTTGTTTATAGTCTCCCCAAATCTCTAATCAATACATGAGAAGATTGACTTTAATCGACTTACACGCTTTGAGCAGGTTCTCAGCTTAGAGCTCTGCTGAGATTGACAACATTGCTCTTGATTTGTATTATCTACGAAAACAGATTAAGAATGAAGCCTGAGTACTTATTATGTGATACAAGATTTGAATTCATGATCTGGCATAAGTAGAAAGTGTCCTGATTTAACAAAGAACATCAACTAACAAGGGTTGACCCACTAAGATGTCACTTTTGTCTACATTGAAATTTAAAATTTTTATTTAAAATCTATTTAAAATAAAAAGTTTATAATCCACTTTTGTCTAGATTGTGCTGTGCTTATTAGGTTATTTCTTCTAAGTTGTTATAACATATATAATTAGAGAAATAATCTTTTAGGCTACTTGGGTATTTCCTTATAATCTGAAAAAGAAATCTCGTCTAGTTTTTACTAGGCTAAATTTTATTACAACTAAGCTAATTCTTCTTTACTTAAACTTTATATTGCAAAGTAATCATGCAACAATAAGACATAAATTTGGGTGGAATGTCATGGGGTAGTATGCAGAGAATATGGCCTAAAAGCTTTTGTCTACCCAGTGGGAAAAGAATACAAATCACCTTTTCACAATAGAAATGAAAGTGGCCTAGAGGTATCCACAAGATTTCTACTTTGTCAGTTATGGTCCTTATCAAACTACTTGATTTTATAAACAAAGTGTATTGAGAACAAAACACAGTTGTTTATTTTTTATTTTATTTTTTTGTTTTTTTGAGTCACACCTGGCAGTACTCAGGAGTTACTCCTGGCTCTGCACTCAGAAATTGCTCCTGGCAGGCTCAGAGGACCACCGTCTGTCCTGAATTGACTGCATGCAAGGCAAACACCCTACCGCTGAGCTATCTTTCTGGTCCTAAAACAGGCTTTTTTTTCTGACAATCCAACAGGATTCAAAATTTCTTCATGATGCTAATATTTTATGACCACAGATTCATTTCCAACACCTCACTTGACTAATTCCTTACTCCTTCCTGCAATGACTTTGATCAAGCCTCTATAATAAACAGACTGGTTTATAAGATACCAAATAAGAAAGTACCTTATTTATTTGGGATTTCTTTACTCATGCATTGGTAAAAAAGTAAGTATTTCTGAGATCTGAGAACATGTGTCATGTTAATGCTTTAATTACTAAATGCACTCTAAGACTCTCATGGGCAATATGGAGCTTTCTGCACCTCCAATGGGAGCAGCTTTCTACCCTCCCAAGCGTCCTGTCCTCTGTGTACATATTACAGCATAGGAGACACCATGAACATAGTACTGAGGCTTTTGGAGAATATGATAAATTTGCAGCTGCAAATTTACAAAACAGTGCAAAGTGAAAAACTAGAACTTTGATAGTCTTTTTTTTTAGTAGATTATTTTTTAAAATAATACCTTTATTGGTCTTGAAGCAATGTTGACAGTTTATGCATTGCACAAAGGTCAGGGTGTAAGTCAAACAGAGCATAAAATGCCATCACCACCCTTCTATGAAGCCAGTGTGGTCTGCTGTGGGACTTTGAGGTCCAATATATTTAAATAAATCCTCTTAAGATGGGCTTGCAGTGACCTGGGTTTTCTTTCATCTCCTCTGCCTGAAACACAACTAGTAGATTCATGAATGTTTGAGTCAGTGTGTTTAAGAACCTGGTGAACTGGATAAGGCAAAACATGACCCCAGCTTGGAGGGGAAAGCTCTGTGGAGAAACAGCTCTCCTGAAGGCAGTAGGAATGTATCACATAGGTCAGAATTTCTGAACCTTTCCAGCTTCAGGCTTTTGTATACATGACCAGGAAATGACTATGCCCACGGCTTGGGAAATACAAGGGCAAGAGATGCTGTTTATGTTTCAATGAGTCCTAAGTGCTAGGTGGAAACACATAAAGAACTAAAAAGCTTCCCTTGTGTTCAGTGTGAAACAAAGTTTAGAGCTTAAACGAGTTTTTAAAAAATTATCTGTTGCTGAGAAATGACTCAAAAAGCTGGAACATATGCTTTGCATGTGGGAGTCTTGAGTTCAATGAATCCTTGGTGCCACATAGTCCTCCAGCAACTCTGAGAGTGCCCTGCCTCAAAACTTATTCTTCCATCATCCTGTCTTAAGTTAGGAAATTTAAAAAGAAGAAAATACTGATTAAACCCACCTCCAGAGCCCAGGTCACATCATTATTTCTAAGGATCAGCATTACTGCCAAAGGATTGTTCTCTGAGCTTAAAGCGCTTTTTTTGTTTTCCTACACTTAACAAAACAATGCATGACCCTGGATGTCTAAGTCTGGATGTCTAAGTCTATTTTCTGTTTTACACTGAGTTCCTTAAGAATAGTCAGAAATCACTTCAACAAGTGAGTTCAGCTAAATGATTTGTGATTAATTGGTTGTTGGAATTTAATTTTCTTCAACTGTGGATCCCCAATCCCTGTCACAATCTATAAGAGAGCAAAGGCTACACAGATGTTAGTGAAATAGAAAAACAGCTTCAAAATTTTTCTTCTCTTCCCTTTGTTGTAATGACCAAAGACTGCACATTTCAATTAACTTTTAATCAGAGCATCTTGATTTACAATACTATTAACAGGTTTTCATATATACAATATCCCAACACCACAACCTCCACCAGAACTTTTCCCCACCGTCTCACCGTTGGAAGCTCAGTTCTGTAGTTATTAGGTCTTATAGCCTTTGGTCATTTGTAGAACTTTCTGCTTATATCCCTCTCATCCTGACTGACTTTTTTCAGGTCAATACCCTTTCATTCCATCCACGTAGCAGAAAATTGCATTACTTCATCTTTTCTTAGATCCCAGTAGTAGTGAATTATACATATACAATCATCTATGCTTGGACCTGGGTTGTTTCCAGATTTTTGTTATTGTGTAAAAATAGTTCATCTTTTCTATTGCCTTGTGGCCCTTTATACATTTTTGCCATTGTTTTTGTTTGCAGTCATTTGTGTTTGGACATGGGTTAATTTCAGATCTCTTCTATAGTGCTGCAATAAATAGGCAAGCAATTGTCTTTTTTGAATAATTTCTAATTCCTTGAAATTGCTGAGTTGTTTGGAAATTCGATTCATGATTTTTTTTTTTATTTTGGGGCCACACCTGGTGGTACTCAAGAGTTACTTCTGCCTCTGCAGTCAGGAACCTCTTGGCAAGTCTAGGAGTACCATATGGAGTACTGGAAATCAAGCTGGGGTTGACTGAATGCAAAGCAAACACCCTACCCACTGTACTATCAGAGTTCTGCTCATCATGATTCTCATGAGATATGTTCCTGTTGTTTGAGCCTGTTGACATTCTCACCAGCAATAGATGAGGATTTCTTTTTTCCCAATGGGTTTGTTTTTGTGATGTGTATCTATCTCCCTGGTGTAGATGATATCTCATTGCTTGGATTTGCATTTTCCTGATGCCAAGCAATGCCAAACATCTGTTCATAGACTTTAGCCACCTGTATGTCTTTGAGGATGGGTCTGTTAATCTTCTTCCAAGTCTTAGATGAAGCTATGTAGTTTGATGTTTCATTTTGAACTGTGCAGGTTGTGATTCTTGTACATTTGGTCCCAGTGCTCATAAAGGTTTGCAGAAATCTCTTATAGTTCTGGCAATCACAGAGACACCAGCTCTACCAGGGTTAAATGGCAGTGCTGCCTGCCTTGTGCTCAGTGCATGTGGAACATCAGAAGAGTTGACCAAGCTTGCAAAGCAATTGCTCTATGCCCCAGCATTATTTCTTCAGGTCCTAACTTCCTATTTCTAAAGGTACTTTCATTCTTGTGAAAATACAGAATAAACAGTGAAAATCAACAAAGTTTGACTGTAACTCAATCATGAGCAACTTTGTAACTGTGAAAAAACAACTGCTATGATTAACCATATAACTATGGTGTTTATATAAAGTAATTAAAATTATCTAGTTAAACAACAGTTATTTTCTTTTTTAAATTAATACCTTTATTTAAACATCTTGATTACAAACATGATTGTGGTTGGGTTTCAGTCATGTAAAGAACACCCCCCTTCACCAGTGCAACATTCCCATCACTAATGTCCCAAATATCCCTCATCCCCACCACACCCCCACCTGTACTCTAGACAGGCTTTCTACTTCCCTCATTCATTTATATTGTTATGATAGTTCTCAATGTAGTTATTTCTCTAACTGCACTCATCATTCTTTGTGGTGAGCTTCATGAAGTGAGCTGGAACTTCCAGCCCTCCTCTCTCTTGTCTCTAAAAATTATTGCAAGAATGTCTTTTATTTTTCTTAAAACCCATAGATGAGTGAGACTATTCTGCATCTATCTCTCTCCCTCTGACTTATTTCACTCAGTATAATAGATTTCATGTACATCCATGTATAGGAAAATTTCATGACTTCATCTCTCCTGACAGCTGTTATTTTCAAGTACATAAACTTGTGTTTACCAATGTCTCAGTTCTAGGAACAGAAATTAGCCATAGCAATGATGACAGTACAAACACAAAGGTACATAAAATTAGGTCATCGAGGGAAGAGGGGTGACACTACAGTCCCAGTAACCCAACAAAGCAAGTGAGTTTAAACTGACTTGGAAGCAGACTTCTTGTCTCAGCCTTTTTAATATTTACCCTCTTTCCATTGCCATAGTTTCCCCCTAATCTGGGCTGCCCATGGGGATATGGGACAATATTCAAGGCACCAGTCTTAAAGGGATGAAGTGTTTAGGGAGGAAAGCCCAGTGCTTTCAATGCAAATGAGGTGACATCATCAGGCTGCTGTTCTCACTAGAAATGACTTTATATTCCTAATAAACATTCAGCTGAAAAATAAGCAGAGAGTGGAAAACACGAATTATGCAATTGAGACCTGTGACTTCCTGTTAACCATTATGGAGGAGGTGAGAAGAGAATAGTAATAAAGAAACTTCTTAAATGCTTTTTGACGTAGTGCTGCTTCTTTTCCCTATCTATATTATATATAGAGGAAGTACTGCTTTATCTGTTGATTACACGAAGTGAAAGCCTCTTAAGAAAATAATATTGTTTAGGGAAAGGACCTTTGAAATAATGAATACATATGCTTCAAATTATCACAACAATCTTTTAAGGAAAGAAGTTGTTTTTGCTGTTTGGTGGTTTTTGTTTTTGATTGATTGGTTTGGGGGCCATAACTAGCATGGTTCAGGGCTTATTCCTGGCTTTACTCGGGGATTACTTCTGGTAATCCTCAGGGTAGCATATGGGGTACCAGGGATAGACCCCAGGTCAGTTGTGTGCAAAGCAAACACTTTGTCTTCTGGCCCCACATTCCACTAATACATAATCTCATTACCATGGCTTTGATAAGATTTCATTGCCTAAGTCTTAGGTCCTGTTTAGCTTTAAAAAGTGCACTAGCTGCTTAATTTAAAGACTATATTTAAGGCTTGATTTTTTTTTCAATTCCTTTTGTTGGCAATAATTCCCAGGTGTCATAGTTTCCATGGATAATTTAAGTCTGAAAAACTAAGTTATAAACCAACTGTCGCCCAGACTAATTAAAACAGCAGCTTCCTGTATATCACACCTTTGCTCAGACCACAGATTTCTTAAGAATGTATTTTAAACATCAGATTCGGTCAGCTATAAACCCTAGAAGAATTTCCTATCCGTGAAACTTTTGAGAAAAGGGAGAAGCATGTCATAATGTTAGAGATGAAAACATATCCTTGACTAAATCACTTTCAGGATTTTGAAAGTCTGAAAGCATCTAGCAGGATGTTCCAATGAGCTCTGCCAACGTTCTTTAACTGTTCGCCTCTTGTTCATTCTTAGAGCACAGGGCCAGGAGTGCCTCCCCTCTCAGAATTACTGTGTATGGCATCAACAGAAAGCAAAACAAAAAGTAACAACAACAACAACAATAAAAAAAAGCCTTTATTACTTTGGGAGAACTTTCTCCAGGAGAAAGTTACTTTTTGGAAGGTGGCGACATTGTCAAATGGTGCTCGTAGTGCCCCCAAAGCAGTTCTTTACTAACCTAGCCAGGGCTTGAGGATGTAGCATTACTCTGTAGTGACATGGGTTTGGGGATTACCCTGGTATTCTCATTAGTTCTAGTTGGGCCACCAGGACCATGCCCAGTTATACTCAGGAGTCCAGCTGGTGTCACAAATCCAACTGGGGTGAACCTCACTCCTGGGTATTTTCCTTGCTTCCCCCCAAAAGTTACCTTTTTAAAATAAAAAAAAATTCCACTGACTTCATTGCACAGGTTTTGTAATTATTTTTCACCTATTTTCTCTATGTTTTTTTTTGACTGACATTCCAATTGGAAACACTTTCTAAATGATATCTTTAATCTGTGTAACCTCTTCAAGGTAAAAGTTGACCAATAAATATTTTGATAGTCATCCTGCATGGATCATTCTGTCTCCTTGTGAAACCTAACCTTTACATTCTTTTATTATCCTTCCTAGTAGTGCCAGGGATCAAACCTATGTCTCCTACTCGCACTTTGCTCTAAACCACACCCTCAGCCTTTAATAGGTTCCTAAATCAGTTCAACCTTATTCAGGTTTGGTTGAGTTGTGTAAACCAGACTTTCTGAGTTTGAACAGCATCATTTTTAAAAAATATTTCATCAAATTCAATAGTATCATTTGGGGGTGGAGTTCAGCCACACCCAGTGACACTCAGGGGTTACTCTTGGCTCATTGCTCAGAAGTCACTCCTGGCAGGCATGGGGATCATATGGGATGATGGAATTCGAACCACCGTTGGTCCTGGGTTGACTTCTTGCAAGGCAAACACCCTACTACTATGCTATCTCTCTGGCCCACCAGTATCATTTTTGAATGAAATAGACTTTGAATATGTTTGTCTCCCATATCTGAGGTCCTGTACTATGTCCTTGTCAAAATTCTGTAGGGTAAAGGGATTGTTGTAATATAGGTACTAAGAGAAAAGGTCAGATTAAAAGAAAAAAGGAGAAAAATGGAAGAGGTGATACTCATTTGATGTGGTTTCCTCAGTACCCAAATCATGGTCTGGCAATAATTGGTCAGTACTGACTTGGGGAACAAGTGAACACTTGAATGAATGAAAGAATCAATGGTGTTGGTAATGTTTGCCATCTTTAGCTAGTGGTGTAGAGGCAATTATTCACAGAGGTGGACAGCCATTACAGGCAATAAAAGGTCTAGAAACAGAAGCAATGGAGGTGTTGAGATAGATGGAACTGGCCCAGACAATTTGTGGACATCCTTGGTACATGAATGAGAGTCATGGAAAGGTGGGCTGATAAAGCTTCAAGCCATAGTTACTCTTCATAGTAAGAACAAATTCACAGGGCAAAATTATTCTTCTACTTACTATTTATCCTAGCAGAGGTCAGAAATTATGTCTAAACCAGAGTGTATGATTCTACTTCTAGTCCAACCAATTCATTGGTCAGTTGGTTTTCCCATCTGATGCTTCCTATCAGGCAGAAGATGGGAAAAGAGGGATAGGAGTACATTGGGGATGGGAAAGCAGCTCTGGTGAAAGGGGGTACACGTTTTATGGCAAAACCCAATTATAAACCATGATGCTTAAATAAAGAAATGGTTATTTTTTTTAAGGGAGAAAAAAGAAAAATAACCTTGGAGGCTGGAGTTGATAGTATAGTGGATTGACCACTTGCCTTGTCTGTGGTTCACCAGCATTGATTCTGAGCATTCAATATGGTCTTCCAAGCCCCACCAGGAGTGATTCTTCAGTGCAGACCCAGCAATAACCCCTGAGCACCAGTGGGTATGACCCCCCCAAAACCAAGCCAAAACAAAATCTTTATTATTATACAATGCCATACAATAAGCACAGACTAAAAATGCATAATGTGATAGATTTCAATTTAAACATCCACTCATGAAACCATAACCCCAAGATAATGAACATTTTTATCTCTAAAAGTTCCCTTTAGCCCCTTCATAGTCTCCTCTTTTTGCCCACCCCTTTTGTCCCAGATCTCATCCCAAAGTAACTACTAATCTTTTACTACTGATTTACTTGTATTTTTTCAGTTTTAATATAAATAAAATATTTCATATCTATATTTTCTAACTATGTATCACTTGTGAATGTAGTTAGCTAGCTGGTTAATTGGCTTGTTAGTTGTAGGAGCCACATTCTCGGATGCTTGGGGGCTGCTAGGATCACACCTATCCATGCTCAGAGAGCCATATTGTGCTAAGGCTTAAGCTCAGGGCCAAATAGTCACGCAAATGGTTTATTTTTCATAATTTTAGTCATTTTCTATGCCATGAAATATGCAAAATGTAAAAAGATGATCAAATTGTTATGCATGGCAGCTACTGTCCCTTAATTTATAACTGTTTCAAGACTTATGAATGTCACCTTAAAATATTAAGTAGATATCTACATTTTAAAAAGAAAGTGATAATGAGGTTGAAAAGAGGGAAGGATAGACAATAATTGCTCATAATATCTCAGGGATCAAAGTGCAAACTTTGATGTGCAAGTCCCAAAATTTGTGCGGTTTTTTTTTAATTTCCTGCATAGGCACAGTAAATATTGGGGACATTAGAGAGGGAATTCCCTTGGCCTAAAAGCTACAGGGTTTCTCCACCTTTGAAGTATACTGTCATGGGAATAACTATATACTTCTTGCATACCCACCATCACATAGCATCCCAGGTACCACCAGATATATCCATGGGGGCTCCAGCCTGCTGGTCCCAAGCAGTGCCATATCACACCCTAGCATTGAACTATTTGACCTTTTGGGATAGATGATGCATGAGAGTGACACCCTAAGCATTATTTGAGAACCCCCCTCTTCTTCGCTCCCAAATGATTTCCAGATATAATATTTTTCAGTCTTTAATCTTGACATTTTGTCCATGTATTCATGGGTATAAAATTTGTATTGTTGACATTGTTGTATGCCATAAGTTCTACAATTGAAATGTTCTGCCTCAATTTCAATTATTCCATGGTGGTTTTATAAACTAGCAGTTCAGGCAGTGAGTGTTTCAGTCCGATCCATGAAAATGTATCTTTAGTTGGCTATGGTGCTGATACGTTTCCCACCTTGATGCGATTACATTACTAAAGAACACTTAAAGTGAGCAGGGTCACACTTACAGACTCATAGGCAGGTAATGCCTGGCTTTGGATGGTATATGGTACAGATCTCTGGGTGTCAGACAGTGGTCTCCTTTGTTGAGTATCAGTTTCCCTGCTTGTAAAACAAGATCAGTAGTTATCTGAAAGGATTGTGTTGTACTTTAAGAAAGCAGTGAATAGGAAAATTTCATGACTTCATCTCTCATGACAGCCGCATAATATTCCACTGTGTATATGTACCACCGTTTCTTTAGCCATTCATCTGTTGAAGGGCATCTTGGTTGTTTCCAGAGTCTGGCTATTATAAATAGCGCAGCAATGAATATAGGTGTGAGGAAGGGATTTTCTAATTGTATTTTTGTGTTCCTAGGGTAGAATAGCTGGATAGTATGGGAGTTCAATTTCCAGTTTTTTGAGGAATCTCCATATTGTTTTCCATAAAGGCCAGACTAGATGGCATTCCCACCAGCAGTGAATAAGAGCTCCTTTCTCTCCACATCCCCACCAGCCCTGATTGTTCTTGTTCTTTGTGATGTGTGCCAGTCTCTGTGGTGTGAGATGATAGTTTTGATTTACATCTCCTTGATGATTAGTGATGTGGAGCATTTATTCATGTGTCTTTTGGCCATTTGTATTTCTTCTTTGAGGAAGAATCTGTTCATTTCTTCTCCCCATTTTTGATGCACATGGAATCTATTATGTTAAGTGAAATAAGTCAGAAGGAGAGAGATAGACACAGAATAATCTCACTCATCTATAGGTTTTATGAAAAATTGAATATATTACTGTATTAAGGCCCAGAGACAATAGAGTTAAGAGTTGGAAGAGTTGGAAGGGCTGGAAGACCAGCTCACAATTTGAAGCTCACCACAAAGAGCAGTGAACTCTGTTAGGGAAATAACAACACTAACAACTAGCATGACAGTGTTAAAGAATGAGAGAAGTAGAATTCATGGCAGAGGTGGGGAAGGAGGGGGACATTGGTGTTGGGAATGTTGCACTGGTGAAGAGGATATTCTGTTTATAACTGAAACCCAACTACAAACATACTTGTAATCATGGTGCTTAAATAAAGATTTATATATCTATCTATCTATATATAAACAAAAAAAGCAGTGAATAGCACAAGATACATAGAAGATATTGATAAATTTGATAAATGCTATTTCTCTCTCTTTCTTCATCCTTTCCAAGAATTTTACTCTTTAGCTTCCCAAGGAGCAAGTAGAAGGGCTGCTTTTATTTATTCCAATGTTAGCAATTTTCATATTATTTCCACTCCACACCTATCCCAGATGCAGCACATAACTGGATCTTGAGTGTCTGTTGGATAAAGGCCCAAAGGAAACTTTTTCTTTCTAATACTGGCATTTAGCCCAACCCACAGCTGTGCAGACTGAGATGTGAAATAGACTGTTTGGGGGGCCTGCCCCACAAAAGTTTACAGGGGTTTTATTAGAACTGAAACTGCTGTGACAGCCCTGGGTATGCTATCGCATCCTGGGTGGGAGGTGACAGCTCAAAAGAGAAACCAAGAGTTTACTCCTTGTGCCTCATTTAATGAATGGGGCACCCTGGGAAATGTGCTTGTCAAGAGTCTTCAGCATAGAGTGTTGACCCAAAGGGCATGATTAGTAACCAAATACTCTGCCCTTGTGAAAGATGCAAATAAGCTTTCATGGGGAACATTAAGGAGATTCTGTGAGACTTAAATACTTAGATACTTTTGAATATGGAGAGAGTATACTGCGGGTAAGATGTTTGCCTTGCATGCAACCAACCCCAATTTGATTGATTCCTGGCAACAATAAGAACGTAGAACCAGAGCATAAAACCAGGAGTAGCTCCTGATCATTGTAAGATATAACCCAAGACCCTACTATATATACTATACTTATATAGTATAGTATATATAGTATATATGTATGCATATATGTGTATGTTTATATGTATATGTATATATTGGATCATGTTGACTTACATAGAGAAAGAGAAAATGGCAAAAGTGTTTTCAGCATTTGAGGCAACATTTCTGATCTGAATCTAACCAATATCTGGCAGCAGTTTGTTCTCTGAGGACAAATACCCTCTGTGTTCTGAGCTCATTCATCTGGCTCTTCGCATTTACTTTTCTATCAGAGAAAGGGCAGAAAAAGGCAGAGTAGGACCCTGAGGGATCTCATGAAACTATAGCAAAGGAGCATGGTTTTGAAAGATTGAGTATAAGACTGAGTTGAGAACAGGCTAGAAAAAAAATTGAAGAACCATTGTAATAAGAGCAATCCAATACAATTTACAAATGAAAGAGGGAGGGAGTGATAGTCTAGGAGTTAGGCTCTTTTTTTTTTTATTTTTTTATTGGTTCTTGGGTCACACCTGGCAGCACTCAGGGGTTACTTCTGGCTCTATGCTCAGAAATTGCTCCTGGCAGGCTCTGGGAACCATATGGGATGCCGGGATTCGAACCAATGACTTTCTGCATGAAAGGCAAATGCCTTACCTCCATGCTATCTCTCTGGCCCCAGGAGTTAGGTTCTTGTCTTGTATCCTGTATCAGCTTTGGCTTGAATTCCTGTACCAGCCCCACCAGTGATCACCTCTGAACACAGTCAAGAATAGCCCTTGAGTTGGTGAAAATTTTAAAAATGAGGAAAGAGCGTCAGGAAGATGTACCTAGCATGAACGGGGCACCATTCTATATCCTAGCCAGTCTCCTTAGGCACCTCTGGGTGTAGCCCTGATGGCCTCTAAAACTGTTGTGAGGTTCCTCAAATTATTTAAGGAATGATGGTTGGCATATTTTAAAGGACTTCGTTCAATATTCCAGAAACATTTTGGGAAGGGCAGTAAAACCTGCCAGAGTTCCAGGCTGACATTATTTGGAGGACAAAAATGAGATGAGAGGATAAAGGAACTGAAGACGGGGGTACTCCACAGATCTGTAGAAAAGCAAGGTTTGAAGGATATTTCCTCTCAGCTAACAAACAGAAAATATCATTCTACCTTCTCTGCCTCCTTTAAAGAACATTTTAACTTGTTTGTTAACACCTTTATCAAGAAAAGTTGTGAGATAGGGACCAGCGCGGTGGCACTAGAGGTAAGGTGTCTGCCTTGCCAGCGTTAGCCTAGGACAAACTGTGGTTCGATCCCCTGGCATCCTATATGGTCCCCCAAGCAAGGAGTGACTTCTGAGCGCAGAGACAGAAATAACCCCTTAGCATTACCGGGTGTGGCCCAAAAACAAACAAACAAACAAAAAAGAAAATAGTTGTGAGATAAGGGGTCAGAGCAATAGCACAGAAGGTAGGGCATTTGCCTTGCATGCAGTTGGTCTGAGTTCGATCCCTGAATCCCATGCGGTCCTCTGAACCATGAGGATATCCGGAATGAAGAGACAGGAGATACCCTGAGCATTATGAGGGTGTGTCCCCCAAACAAACAGACAAAATACAACAAGTAAGATATTTTCTCAACCTAATTGAAATGTTCTTTCAGCTTTGTTCTTTATCTATCATGGGGATATTGTTCTCCCTGCAACCCCAAAAAGCTGAGAGAATCAGTACAGTGATTAGCAGACCCTGGCTCTCCTCACCCATCTTGCCCAAAGCCTCCCTGCCCTGTAAGACACACCTGTCCCTTGCAGGGTGTAAACACTGGAAAACAATTGAGATCCGTGGTGATTGTCTTTGATAAACTGGAAAGTAGAGAAAGCTAATATTCAGTAACTTTCCATTAGAAACCAACAACTCTGGTTTTGCCCAATGGAAAAAAAAACTGTCGTGGGTCTAATTCTAGTTTTCAGATAGTGTAAGAGATATGGAAAATTCAATTAAGAAAAACTATTTTGTTGGGGAATCTCTCAGACTTTTTAAGGGCTTGTTTGGACCCAGCATTTAGAATTCTAGGGGAATTTCTAGTAGAGAATCACACTTGTTGGGACTTTGACCTTTTGGCTGATTTAAACTTGTCAGGCCTGACCACAGTCATGGTCCCAGGCACACCTCTCTTTATTTTTTTTTCTCCCTCGAAACTGTTTATCTTTTCTGTTTTGTTAAGGCTGACCAAATCGTTTCCTTTATCAAAAAAAGTAGCTGTTTTGCTTTGTGTTTTCATAAATTGAAGTTAAATAAGCAGTATTTCATCTGTCCTTTTTTTGAGCAATACTATAACTATCCCTAATGTGATATTCATGTGACCTACTTTTTCTCAGTAAGTTCTCTTACTTTCTGTTACATCTCTAAGTTAAAATATTGAAAAGCTCTCTTATGTCAATCTTGGAGACTTTTGGTCTACAGATATTTTGGTATTGCTATAAATACCACATAAGCAACACCTGATCAAAAATAATAAGAGCTATCATTGAGATTATCTCCCTATAATCAGACATAAAAATAGCAGAAAGGATTAATAATAATCTGGACTGAAAAATAAATCATACCTTGAAAATTTCTACTAATGAACAGAAAGAGAGTAACAGCAGATAAGGCCCTTTCCTTGCATGCTATTGACTTCAGTTCAATCCCAGAGGACCTCTGGGTTGGTCTCTAAGTCATGCCAAGAGTTAACCCTGACACACAGCCTGAAGTATGCCTGAATACTGCCAGATGTGATTTCTCTTCCACAAACCAATCAATAATTCCTATGGAGCAACTATATGCTCCCTTATTTATAAAGTTAAAGAAGAGAAAGAAGAAAATATTTTCACTTAGTTTGGATAAATGGAAACTATACTCACTGGCTTTTATAAACAGCAACAAAAAATAGGCTATCCAAACGAAGAGGTAAAAGCAATATTTAAGATAATGACCCAGTGCTGATATGCACATGTGTTTCTGGATTGGAAAGGCAACTAAATCCTGACTGATTTACTGACCACATATTAATGGACAAATTATTTTATGCCTTGCCACCTCACTATATTATCCCTGTCAGGTGAAGAAAATAACAGTGTTGTATCCATTATGCTGGTATGAAGACCAGGAAACCTAACTCATGAATAGAACTTAGCATGGTGTCCAGTATTCATTTAGAGCATCTTAGTAAACTTATATCAGAAATATTATGACATTAAGGCTAGAGTAATAGAAGAACAGGTAAGGTGTTTCCTTGCATGTGGCTGACCTGGATTTGATCCTCTGCATCACATATACTCCTCCAACCCCACCAGGAGAGATTCCTGAGTGTAGAGCCAGGAATAAGTGCTGAATACTGCTAAATGTACCCCCCAAAAAATATAATGATATTTAGAACTATAAATGTCATGCTATGTTTTTTTTGGTGTCTGTGTGTGGTTTTTGGGTCACACCCGGCAGTGTTCAGGGGTTACTCCTGGCTCCATGCTCAGAAATTGCTCCTGGCAGGCACAAGTGACCATATGGGGCACCGGGATTCGAACCGGTGACCTTTTGCATGAAAGGCAAACGCCTTACCTCCATGCTATCTCCCGGGCCCCTCATGCTATGTTTTATCAGGACAATTATATCATTTAATATATTAGATATATATCATTAATAATATATCATATATACATCGTTAATATATAGCACGATAAAGGTTGATCCAGTGGATCTCAGCCCATAAACATGCTTTCAGTACATACAGAGCTCAGCATCCTAAGATTGACCCTAGAGATGAAAGGATGACTAGAACACCAAAGGGTCCCCCACAGTTTCCTAAACTCATCTAAAGCTTTTCAGCATTTCACATCTTACTGTCACACTGGACCCAGTATATGAAAGAATTGTTTCATTTGTAACAATCACAGTTTCCTACTGATTATATCCAATGTCTAATATCCCTTGACTGATGGACTAAGTGTTTCATCAAGCAAACTGCCACTACCTCCAACCGTAGGAACATTCTCATCTTTCAAAAATTCCAGGAGTGCTTCCTCATACACATGGGGTTTCTCCACTTCTGGTACTCCTCAGGGGGTCTGATCTAAATCCAACATGGGCCATGAGCATGTTGTCACTCCATCATATGCTGCCCCTGAGGGTGTGTGCTTGATGTTCCTAAAATGATTTGGTAATTGATGTACATCTGCCCAACCCCACTCCCACCATGCAGAAAATACCTCAACTCTAAGGCAGTTAGTTGTGCTTTTTCTAAACATCCACTAAATGGTGAAACAGACAGGGTTAGATATGTGTTCTGATGTGCCTCTTGCTATGCCAAGTTGGAAAAGCTCCCAGGACCAAGTTGATTGATTTGCCAACAGAAGCACAAATGAGGCCCCCCTCGGGTTCCAAGTTCCTTCTTCAGATCTGTGATCTAATGGATGGCTAATTATTGTTGACTTAAGATTGATTATAAAACAAAAATGAGGAGAGCAGGAATTCTAACACCACTGAATCCAACTTAACATTGCTGATGATTTGGTGAAGGCTCTAATGACCTGCCCTAGATTCCTCAGTAGCAGAAAAGCTGGCCTGGGAATTGGCTACTGTTTCCTCCTATAGTTGTTGGCCCAACTCCCTGATGTACCCACAATCTCAGACTAGCCACAAGCACTCAGGGTTGATGCCAGCACTATCCAGAAGTTAGGAGCTATTTTATTTTCAGTTTATATTTGCCAGTAAAGATAATTAAATACAACATTTAAAAACCAGGAAATTGGGGGCTGGAGAGATAGCACAGTGGTGGGGCATTTGCCTTGCACGAGGTCTACCCACAATTAATCTGGGTTCAATTTCCAGCATCCCATATGGTCCCCAAGCCTGTCAGGAGTGATTTCTGAGTGCAGAGCCAGGAATAACCTCTGAGTGTCTCTGGGTGTGGTCCAAAAACCAAATAAATAAATAATAAAGTACAACCAAGAATATCCTAAATACCTATAATAGAAAAATAGTTCTATGACTATACCCTAAACAATAATTTCCTGAATACATTTATTTAAACCTATTATAATTTTTGAAGAGTGTTAACATGAAAAATAATCCTGAAGGGTCTATGTATAGCATGGAGTGTAAATTTATCTCAATTTTATCTCATACTTTACAAAATAATTAATTTTTGAAAGTAAAAGAAATTGACAGTATATTAGTAGCACTTTTTCTAGTGGGTAAAGTTAAAAATGATTTTATTTTATTTATTTATTTATTTTTGGGTTTGGGCCATATCCTTTGAGGCTCAGGGGTCACTCCTGACTATGTGCTCAGAAATCGGTCCTAGTTTGGGAGGACCATATGGAACACTGGGAATGAACAAAGATCCATCCTAGATTGTCTGCATGCAAGGCAAACACCCTACTGCTGTGTGATTGCTCCGGCCTCTAGAGATGATTTTAGTTTGTTTATTATAATTTTCCTGTGTGTTGCTTATTTTATTATGTGGTTACTGGTTCTATTTATGTGATCATGCATTGCTTAACAGATATATTCTGAGAAATGCATTTGTCAGGCAATTTTGTTTTCCTGCCAACCTCACAGAGTTTATAATAGAATAATAGAGTAGAATAATATACCTGCGCTGCTATATATGGTAGAATAATAGAATATATTATTCTCCAAATAATACTTCTCTATTTTGCTGTCATGGGAATTCAGGAGGTTATTTTAGGAGAAAAACTGGGTCACTCATGACTTCTTAATTTCCCTTGATGGTATGTGCTATAGTGACTAGAGAGGAAGTATTTGGCATGCACCAGTATGCTTTGTGACTGACTAAAATGTCATAGGTAGCATGGTACAGTAATCTGAAAGACAAAATAATTATTATTCTTTTCCTTCTTCCTCAATCTTCCTTCTCCTCCTCTTTCTTCCTCCCTTCTCCTCACTTTGTAGTACTCAGAATTTACTCCTGGTTCTGTGCTCAGGGAATTATATATTCTGTGACTGACTAAAATGTCATAGGTAGCATGGTACAGTAATCTGAAAGACAAAATAATTATTATTCTTTTCTTTCTTCCTCAATCTTCCTTCTCCTCCTCTTTCTTCCTCCCTTCTCCTCACTTGGTAGTACTCAGAATTTACTCCTGGTTCTGTGCTCAGGGAATTATATATTGTTCTGAGGATCAAAGCAGGTTTATTGTTATCCAAGGCAAATGCCTTACTCCAATATTATCTCTCTGGCCCCAGGACTAAATTATTTCAATAGACCAATGTGCTGTGCAAACGTAAGAATCCATCCTTCTAAAGATGGCTGTGTCAGACATTGGAGAATTAGTGTAGGGATTAGGGTGTTTGCTTTGCATATCACCAGTTCTAGTTATATTTCTCTGCACCTTTTATTGTTCCTAAAAACTATAATGATTGGTCCCTGGGATCAGGAGTAAGCTCTGAGAATAGCCAGGTGTAGTTACCAAACCATAAATTAGTAAGTAAATAAATATGTGCACATCAGCTCTAATTCCATTGAGTGTAATCCTGATGGTTCCTTGCACCACATACCCTGAACAGCACCACATTCTGGGACCCTGTCATTGAACCATTTGGTTCATTCACTCGACTTAGAATAGAGCCACCCAGTATAAAGACTTTAGCTTATATTTTGAAATAAGAAATCACTGGGCTATTTTGGTAGAAGAGTAGCAAGATCCAATTCAGATTTAATCAGATCACTCTGATAGATGTTGAGAACAAACTTGATTAAGCAAGAGCAGAGACAGATGGGAATGAGTTCAAATAACAGAAATAATCAAGGCCATACAAGGATGGTTGTCATAGTAGAATGGATGAAAAGACTTGGGTTCCGGCTAGTTATCCTTTAGAGTGTAGATTATGGCACCTATTTTTGAGCACCCAGTATGAGTCATCTGAAGTTTTTATTTTTTCTTGTATAATTTTATCAATAAAACTTATGAAAAACCTGAAAATGTATAGGGTAGAATAGGTATTCTCTTTGAAAATATCAGCAAATGTTATTTTAATTTCCTTCTGTAGTTCCTGTGCTTGTACCAACAGTTAACCAACAGTTATCTCTCTGGACCCAAATAAAATGGGCCTTCATACCCCTAGCACCACCATTGACAGAAAGAAAGGAAGGAAGGAAGGAAGGAAGGAAGGAAGGAAGGAAGGAAGGAAGGAAGGAAGGAGGGAAGGGAGAGA